>JBBPDH010000151.1:3788014-3807629 GCA_037974565.1 Clupeocharax schoutedeni
TCAGTCAAAATCAAGGAGAGCAGCTTACCGAACCAAACAGCAAACACCACATACATGTCATTCTTCTTCACAGTGTGCAAGTATTAATCAAACTCAATGTAATGTGTTAAGAACACAGTGAAAACAAACTAACAAAATATTCACATGCACCTTTTAAGGACAGGCACACAGTAACAGGTCCTTTGAGTATAAGGTGATATGATGCCAATTTATTTTTAAGTCTGTCTCATTCAATTCCTCAGAGTTCCTTCTGGCCCCAGAACAGCTCTTACAGTCACATATGTGGTGTTTCTCTAAATAATGTACCATAAACAGGTATTCATTACTTTTTCAGAGGCAGGCTGTCCTCCAGTGGCTTTTGTTGGCAGAGGGTTATTTAATAACCATGAAAAGGCTTTGCCTGCTGTCGGGTCTATCGAAGAAGAACGTAATGTGGTCACGGTTGGTGCACATCCTGAATATAAGCAATAATGTTCAGCACCTTGGCAATAGGTCTGTTTATAGACTAGTTGACAGAGACACTACACAGGGAGCAGAGCAGCTGGTATCTAAGGGGAGAGGAGTGACTTAATCAGCTAAAGACCAGGTGATGAGTTGTCCAGTAACACAATACAAGTTCTTAGGCCTACACTTTGACCTGACTCTAAATGTTGGGCCATGTCCTACCTGGAGGGTGGTCAGAAAGTAAAAAGAGCTACATTCGCATTTGTAATTAGGTTTAACTGTCAACTGAGGGATGGACAGGAGACTTGGGTTTCTCATACAGGACAAAGCCTGTCCAACTTTTTCTCAGGCAGAGCCATGAGTGACCTGCACTGCACTTAGAAAGTGGGCACACTGTAAAGCTTCTTCATGCTTTGCTGAATTCACCCAAGTGAGACTTCAAATCAGCAATGAGTAACCAGGCTTTTGTTTCTGCTCCAAAGGACGTTAGAGGAGAAACATATGCAGTGAAAATATGAATGACAGCAAACAGTTTCTGATATATTTTTTTTCTTAAATAAATTACAATTACACAGCTTTTAACTACTATTACTATTATTAGTATTACATTACTACTTAAGTATCTAGTCTGTACAAGTCTTTCTATTCTCAACATTTTAAAATATGAATTAAGAACCCGGATGGAAAAGTCAGAAATTGAACGGATGTTTTCTGAATACAATCATGTTGAGGGACTGCAAGTCATAGATTTGTGCTCCATCTGGCAATAGGAGACATGGCAGCAGATGAAAATTCCCAATGGTACATGTTGACTCATGCTGCGATGAACCAGGGGCTCTGCGAAGTGGGACAGCAACTTCAGCCCTCATTAAAAACCCACTGCTTGCTCTGCCTGGCAAATCTGAATTGTTAGTTTTATAGCCATTTAACGGCTGACAGAGGGGTGTTAAAACTGCTCTACTAAAACTAATAAAGGAGCAAATCCTCCCAGCACACACATTGAGCCACATTCTTATCTCTCACCCTGTTGCACATACACGTGATGTCATGTTCAGGAATTCACATATTACAGCAGTTCATTAAAACATATTTCATTATATTTTCTTTTACTGATTGTCCACTTAAAATTTGCAGACTGTCTCAATGGAAAATCCATTTGTGTGAAGCCCCAAGTTCTCAAGAATATAATCCATAGGCCAAAAGGCTGAAATGCAGGCCAGTTTGCTACTCTCAATGGGGAAACATTATGTTTATGTAATCATAATCCATGGGATGTCTGCATATGAGGGACTCCCTCTTCATCTGTTCATCTTTAACTGCTCATCCAAAACTTAACAGGCCCTCTCCTCTTTGTTAACTCAGATTTGCTGGCAGCCAGTGCCAAGTGACAGCCAACAGGGGCAATTAAATTGTTCTCAGAACTAGTTTGCTGCCCGAGGGAGCCGAGGTGTGGAATGACTCTGCCACTTAATTAGCTCAGAGAAGGAGCATTACGTAGTTTTGTAGGTTAAAGAGGGACACTGAGAATGCAATCCTTGGATACTAGATTAAAACCTACATTTGTATCAACGTGCAATTCGTAGGGGTTGATTTAGGGTTCGTTCTATTTAACTATAACAGCTACATCCTGCATACATGGACAACCAAATAGAATAAATTAGTAATGCACCAATCGAGGATATTAATGAGCCAATTGACCACAATACTGGAACATAGGATTTTGGGCAGTCGTAAAACCCACACATTTTTGTGGTTGTTGTAGTAAAGTGGGTTAAAACCCCGACCTTCAATACAGCAGACTGGGTTCAATCCATTATGCCAATAAGAGTTTTTGGGCAAGACTCTGAACTCTGCATTTGCCCAAATCTATAACATGATTACATTTTAAGTCTGAATGAAGGCATCTGCCAAATGCATAAGTGTAAACATAACGATTGTTAAAAACCATAAAACTTCATAATTCTCTTGGACGATAAGTGTCTGATCCTATCAACTATCGCACACTTACGTCTACTGCAGATTCATGTGTGTTTGCATGGGGTTAGAGCACTGTAACCACGGTGCATAAAAATAAATTACATTAAAAAAAACACGCAACAGTTTTATTTGCATATGAGCAGAATGTACATTTTTACCCTATACAAGGACAAATACTAATTATGTACTCAAAACATGAGATCGTTTGCACTGATTTGGCAATTCTACCATCATATTGGTGTTCTGAGACACAAATTGCTTATATCCTGAACTCAGTGAACCAGAATCAGGAGAGAAAAAGCTGGATGAGTGCATCCTTAGAAAAAACAGTGGCTCTATTTTTCATCTGACAGCCAACAGTATTGTTACCCAAACTGATTATGGGTTACTGCTTTAAACACAGCCAGGGTATTGTACACAGATAAACAGGCAGTTTCAGTAGATAAATGTAAAAACATACACAGTCTCCGTTGGAAGTACTTGAAAACTAGGCTTTACTGAATCTGTGTCAGGGAAACTGGGTCTAGAGTGACTAGACTGTGTGCAAACAGACAAGTCTATCATCAAGTTATTATTCAACAAGACAATGTGACTGCGCTGCCTCAAAACAACTGTTGAACCAAAGCATGTGAAGTGAAACATCCCGAGTGAAAATAGAGGTCTTCAGCAAGGTTAAGATGACAGGACACTCCTGGAGTGCCTGTGTTCAAAGGAAATCCGATAAAAGCATAATCCAATCTTCCAGGTAATCAGAACCAAACCATCCAACTTTAATGAGCTTAAATCCGCCATCAGATACCGAAGCATCACAGCTGTACCAGTGCGTTTGAGTATTAGTAACACACAGGATTAAAAATGGTGTCTATGAGAAGTCCTCCAGAGACTGGCTCACAGTTATCTTTGCCAAAGACATCAACCAAAGGCCTTTTACTAGCTGCATTATTCATGAGGCGCGTACATCAGCGACGACACAGCCGGCCCTGAACTGCTGAGCTGAACAGTCTTCGTCAAGCAGCAGGCGATGAGAAGCCTTGAAGCGTTCAGCGTATCCCAAATACAACTTTCCACCAGAAGTTCTTACCCAACACGCTGCCACCAAGCAAGTGTCCCAACGGCAAAACTGATATGAACAGTCCAGTGTACACAGAGTAATGCTACGGTCTAAGAAATAGTGTGAAAGTATATAAAAAGCCACAATTTAAGAATTGTAGCTGTGAATTTCACAGTAGCTGTGAAAAAAAGCATCTTTGGGTTTCTTCCTCATTATATAGTTTTATTTTGTGCTGCAACTATCAAATATGATTTTTTTTTCAAATATTAATTTAATTCTGGAAGAATTAGAAATGCAAGACACATTCCACTTAAGTAAACAAATGGAAAATTATGCACTTATAAAATAATGCTTTTTTAAAAGATTTGTATAGTAACTTAGTTTGATAAACAAATGTTTCCCTACACAGGTACGTAAATAAATAAGCCATAAAATTAATATTGTGTAGTTCCCAGTCACTGACAGCAGTTCGGTTAAGGCCTGTACGTTGTGAGGCGGGGCCTTCACTGATTGGACTAGTTTGTCCAGCACATGTTTTGTAGTGCGGTGGGGCAAATAAAGAAGCCCCTGTCATTAGAGAATACTAATGAAATGAAAAGGGGTGCTTGGTCTGCAGGTTTTAGGTAGATTCGAGATTCAAGATTCTTTATTTCTCTATGCATAGTTACACAAATACAACACGCAGTGAAATATAGGTGGGAAAAGTCAAGGCAAGCATCTACAGTTTCCCAGGAGATCATGGTACACAGCATCACACTGCCTCCACTGGCTTGCTTTCATCCCATAGTGCATCCCATGGCCTCTTTTGTTACAAACTAACCACTTCATACTGGGAGCACCCCACAAGAAGCACTGTTTCAGAGCTTTGTCAAAAGTTGCTGAGATCCTCACTCTTCCCCATTTTCCTGCTTCCAACACATCAACTTCAAGAACAGATTGTTCACTTGCTGTCTAATATATCCCACCCCTTGACAGGTGCCATTGTATTAAGATAATAACCGTTATTGTCTTCACCCATCAGTGTTTTAATGTGGCTGATGTATGGCAGCCTAAAGTCTGATACACTTTATAACACCTCATTTTTCTGTTTTTTGTTTAAGCACATACTATTTGAGTATGTTCTCAGATCACAGAAAGATTAAGAGGCTCATCTTCTCTGACTGAGAGTCTGATTCTAATCCTAACCCACAAGATGAATAAGCCCTCAGCTGGTAAACATAGCACAACTTCTGGTTCTCTAACAACCTGCCTCAGCAAAGTAAATACGGTCATGCTAAACAGAAGTCTAATAAAACCAGAGAAAATGAACATGCTCGTGTATCTAGTCTAGGGCTGGACAGATTAACAAGTTTTTATCACGTTAACACATTATTTACTTAATGCCAACAATTATTTTATCGCAGTTTAATGCTGTTTTTTTATTATTAATTTATTTTGAAAGTTCTTTGCTTTGTCGGGCTTGTGGGTGTGTGAGTCCAGCTCTCTATGTCTCTGCTTGTTTTCGTGGGGGTCAGGCGTCCCATTACTATTGTCCATATCATATACAATTACACTAACTGGGACTTTAATGACACTGCATTCAGATGCATAGACTTTCATATAGAGTTGATCCCTCCTTTGCAGCTTCTGTAATGGTTCCACCCCCCATGCTCTGGACTCTGCGGGGAACCAAATGTTCTGGCACTTTTGTTCATATACCAGTACTTTAAAAATAAAAGTGTGCAGTATTCTACTTTTGAATTCATTATTCAGTTTTGCACATAACAATGCAATTAATTGCCATTAAAAATGTTATCATTGCCCAGCATTAATCTAGTCATAAACCTGCAGGTTATAAATAATCTACAGATTCATTAATTACTAAATTATCATTAACAGCAGGACAGTTTTGCTGTATATCTGTGTTTACAAAATTTTACAAATGGGCCAATCATTTCTGGCAATTCAAACTTGCCACCATGTCCATAGATGACCGTTTAATTGAAACTATTGAAGTCTTATCAGCTAAAAATAAAACTACATCTGCAGATATTATTGGTCATCTGAATTTTAGTTCCTCAAAAGGTGGAAAATGTTTATACTGACTGAGCCCAAGGAGAAATGCGGATATTTTCAAAAATATCGCAAATGTTCTCAAAACTGCATCACAAGTTGTGAATGTTATTACTGATTAGTGGTGAGTGATACAACAGGGATACACAACAAATCGTGGTCCAAAAGCTTCATCATGTGTCGCTCATTTTTTAGGTTATTACTGTATAGAGTTTGCGATTACCTGAGGAGGTAGACTGCCCGCTCTATATCGTTCAGATCTTCATCTACAGTTAACTTCTCAATCTCTTCTGCAGTCTGGAAAAAAAATACACACAAACGTAGGACATAAATATAAATGAGCATAAGCAATAAAATCATAAATCATAAATCTAAATCAACACCCTGGCTTTAAGGCAATTTAATAACACTGATTTTCTAGTGCTTTCTGTGCTTTTAGAGACACTGACTATGACGCATCATGTTATCTGTGGATACCTTGCATCAAAATAAACCCGAGCTTCATCATGGGTTGAATGAGAATCTTCCGTCTGTATATTAAATGGGTAGACTGACAGCAAACGATTCCATTACTGCTTTAAAGATGACTCAGCCAAATGTGTGAGGGGGTTTGCAGCGAGGCAGGATGTGAAGCACGATGGACTGTGTGGGAAGAAAGTGTGGGGGACGGGAGCCATGTGGGTGACGAGTCTATTACTTCAGGGCTTCTCTCATTAAGGCAAAGAGCTTCTCCTTGGATCCTCCCTACAAAAAGCATAAAGAGAAACGCCCCCCCTCCCCCCCCGCCCCCCCTCATATGCAACAGATTTCTTTTATTCGTTGATAAGCCTTCTATAGGAAGGGTGGGTAGTGAGAGTAACTTCATCCTAATTCTTACGCAGGGAGTTCAAGGAGACTTCTTAATCTATGGTATGACACACACTCGTCATACCAGTGTGGGTTAGATGAAAATGGGAGTGCTGTCACTGGGCATGGCAGAAATCCTCTATATGGTAGATGTACTGCAGTGGAGTGGAGGAGGAGAGGCAGGGATGCGCACAGCTGACAGAAACTGCGTCACTCACTAAAGCGGAGTGGGCAACCCCCAGCCTCCCTACCAGCCGTGTCTAGCCTCCTCCACAGTAACTCCTCACATACCGTGCTTCTCAGCGAGCAGCAAGGAGCTGCCATCAACTGAAAACTCTCAAATCTGTGTAGAATAACAGGTGAGCACAAGGAACAGGGATATCTGGAGCAAGTTCTCTTATGATAGCAAAAATAGAGCATCCCTTTTCTTTCCAGCCCAGAAGGCTGTAGGGATAAAAGATATATTCAGTACATATAGACCGGCCTTTAAAATACACGCAAGCACCATCTGTGTAGGTGGGATGGCTTCAAACACCCAGACTACCACTTACATCAATTCCTTTACAGATCCCTACCTAATATGAGACAAGTATAGAATAGAAAACCTGAGGATGAAGAAATGTTAGATGAATACCTTCAGGCTTCTACGGATGGGTCTCTCGATGAAGGTGAGGTCCTGCAGGTCATCTATCTGTCCAAACAACCCGGACTGACTGAGAGTCATCTTGCCGAGAAACATCTGGTCCCCCCGTGTTTTCTTGAAGGATCTGATGATGAAGAAGTTGTCACAGCTCTGTCATGATCTCGGCTTCTTTAACTCTGAACGACGATTTCTTTGATGAGGAGAAGCTGTTCCTCCCACGACAAAAAGAAAAAAAAAAGCCTTCTTCAGGGTACCGAGACTTTGATGATTAGAATTAATTCATCTGGTGCTAGAAAGGCTACTTCGGGAGCTTCTAATCACATCCAGTCTGGAGGCGAAGGGGTAGAAAAGCACTGACACTGACAGACCACGCAATGTAGAGGTGGGATTCCTGCAAGGGGGTGATGTTCAACTTTGGAAGGAATATTGTTGGCTGTAGAGAGGCTAGACTTCCCATTGCAGCAGGTGTACAACACACACACTCTCTCTCTCTCTCTCTTGCTCTCTCACACACACACACACACACGCTGGCTGGCTGGGTTTGGCTGTATCAGAGATCCAAAGACAGAGATCCTTCCCAGACTGACTGCAGGCGTCACCTGAATCAAGCTAGCTGGCTAATAGAATCATCCATCATACTTTAAAACACAAATAAAGCCAAACGCTTTCGCGGAGCCTTTAGGGATGGATGTGAAAAAAATGTTCACATACGAACCGTCAAACTGCCCATTTCTGGAAGCTGACAGACCTTAAATTAGCGAGCAAAGACAGCAAGTTCTTACATAAACTCGGTTGGCTAGCTGGCTAGCTGGCGTAGTTAAGTTGAAAATATGAACTCTTCCAGCCACTGAAGTGATAAGACAGTCTCTCGTACACCTATAACCCAATCTAAAAGGAATTCTAGCTGTCTTATATTCATGTAAATCCAGCCTTACAGAGAGCCAGCCGACGTTAAGAACCGTGAGTAAAAAAATTGTGCAGCCAGAAACCACGCAAACGCACTGCACCAACTCAGCCGGTTTCCATGGCGACAGCATGCCACCGTAAAGAGAAGCGTCACAGCGTGTGGACTCGGTTCGTCATCAGCCTGCAGAACCAGAACCGAGAACACGAAGAGCAAACGTCAACACGCAACGCAACTATTTGCGGAACATACATTATATGGACAAAAGTATTGGGACGCTGACCATTTAGGGCATATGGTGGAGTTGCCTTTTGGATCAGAAGGCCATGGGTTTGAATCTCAGGATTGCCTTGGCACCACTGAGGTACCCCTTGAGCAAAGTACCGTCTCCACACAGGGCTCCCCGGGCTTCCCACTGCTTCACCTGGGTGTGATCTGTTCATCTGTGACAATAAGGGCATGACTTTAATGATGTTGCATTCAAACACTTTTAATATGGAGTTGATCCCCTTTGCAGCTATAACAGCTTCCACTCATCTTGGAAGGCTTTCCACAGGATTTTAAAGTTTCTGTGGGAAATTGTCCCCACTCATTGTTTAGAGCATTTATGAGTTCAGGCACTGATATTGGACGAGAAGGTCTGGCTCATAATCTCGAATCCAGTTCATCCCAAAGGTGTTGGATGGGGTTGAGGTCAGTGCTCTGTGCGGCCAGTTCCTCCTCACTGAACTCATTAACCTATTATTGCACAGTCCTTGACTTTGGATTAAATTACTCTAAAGTAGCTGCTTAACCAAATGAGAACTTATCCAGTTGTCCAAATACAGTAGAAAAGAGTTATAATTAACTGTATAATCAGTAATTGACCGTGAGATCAGAAGTCTTGTGAGCTCTGGGCTTGAGCTTTAAGGCCTGTTTGTGCCAGTGACAGTGCTGGTTAAAATGCTTGTTGAATGGGCTGCACAGTGTATATGTAGCTCAAATCTTCTAGCTTGTTTTGAGTTTTAAATGCACTTGACTTTTGTGTCATTGCGCCACCTACTGTTGTAGGGCACTTTATGCTGTGAGCGCATTCATTTAATCATTTAAAGAAATTTAAATAATCATACTTTTAATTTAATTTAATTTAAATAATAAGTCATATCTATCTATCTATCTATCTATCTGTCTATCTGTCTATCTGTCTATCTGTCTGGCTGTCTGGCTGTCTGCCTGTCTGCCTGTCTGCCTGTCTGTCTGTCTGTCTATGTTTTCTGGTACTGTGGGTCTGATAGTGATTACTGGGTACTTAAATTACTCAGAATTAATAACTTGCTTGCTAAAATAGATTACGCAGCTCAGTCAATTTATTTATTTATGCTTATTTCTCCTTAAATCAAGGGTATTAATCAGGATTTTGTGCCCTTTTTGCAGAAGTACACTTCTAATCAGCTCAGTTCATTTAGCATGTAGTTTGTCAATCAGTGGTTAAAGTAGGTACAAAGATTATTTTATGTGAAGTAATCTCTAGGGTCTCTAGGGACTCACGGAGTTAGAGGACCTCACAGTGGTGGTGAATGGAACCAGACGTTTTGAAGCTTTTAATGCCCCAAACGCTGCATCACTGAAAGTTCTTACTTTCAAAAAATGGTTTTGACCTAAAATTATTTTTTAATAATCTAATCACTTTGGAGAAGATCATGCCGGGCATTTTGAGGCAAGTAGTGCCCATTTAAAACTATTGTTTTCATATTGTTTTCATATTTTCATAAACCTACTGGTGGGTTGTGGCTTTTAATGTGAAGGTAATTACATAAAACATCAGAACCCACCAGTACGGTTAGTGACTATTTTAGATACACAGACAGTCAAATGTTTTAGCAGACACTGAGATTTTCCTCTTGTACATGTTACTCACATTTTTCTACAGTATTTTAATTTAGATTTTAATTAGACTTTATATTTCATATTGTTCTCGTCAGATCCTCTGGGGTCAGTAAAGTTTTCTGATTCTGATCTGAGTACCCTTAGTAGCCAGAATTTTTTTATTAATCGTCTACAAAAGCCATCTTATATAATTATAAATAGAATGTGGATCATCATACAAGTATTAGATGTTTAACAAGCTATTAACTGACAGTCAATGAGATGAAACAGTGAACGAGTGAATTTAAAGTTAAAGGACAGCCTAGATTTGGACTCTGCATCACCACACAACCAGTTAATAGGATGTCAGACATGCACTGCCACAGATTCTTTCATCTTATAAAGGAAATAGTTGGATTTGACATGTTTTCATTTCACTCCACAACATTTTAGACTTTTATTTAACATGAATAACAATCCACAGTTTATGAAATAAATGGACAAGCGGTAAAAAATCTGTGGTGTGTGGTAAGTTTAGCTATATCACACCATTTCACATGAAAAATCTTAATATGTTTAACGACTGAATTATATTGATATTTTGAAAATATTGGTGGACTTTAGTGCTTTAGTGCTCTGATGTTTTGGGAACCAGGGTGCAGATCGTGTTTGTTTCTTTACTGCCCCCTGCTGTTTGAGTACATGGACATTTGACTGTCTATAAGGAACAGTGGCAAGAACCATTGTATTAATTAAGCATGTATCAAGCCACTTATTGGTGTAAATATTTCTGTCCATGTAAAAGCACTTGGTTTGAATTCATTTGCATTTATGGCATTTATCAGACGCTTTTATCCAAAGCGACTTCCATTCCCTAACTGCAGGGGGCAGTCTCCCTGGAGCAGCCTCGGGTTAAGGGGCTTACTCAGGGACCCAGTGGTGGTATGATGAAGGTAGGATTCGAACCCATGACATACATGACATTTCCAAAAGCACCCAGAGGAATTGCATACTCTGGATTAGTGGATGACTTAAAGTGGCTTTTATGATCCAGAACTAATCCTCCAACATCAGAACCTGAACTCACAAACGCTCTTGTGGCTGAAAGCAACCAAATCCTATAGCAGTGTTCCAACACCTAGTGTACAATAATTCCTTCCCAGAAATGTGCTGCAGCAAAGGGGGACACACTGATAGGCTTAATTATAGAACAAACATTAGATGAGCAGGCATGTGTAAGTAATTCTTGTGTAAGTACAATTTGTGCCTCATCTGTAGTTATTTTGACCTCTCTCAGGGGGGCATATTCATATAAAGACAGCAAAAAACTCCAGCCAATTAAAATGGCCTTTAAATGTATACCACCTACCACAAGGGGTTAAAATCTGTAAGATTTAAGATCTGTAAAAAATACTCCTTATTGTGTGTCACCACTTGACAATACATTTGCATTTGTTTATAATCATGACTGAAACTGGTAAGTACTTGAGCACAGAGCCTTTTCGAAAGCAGCCTATGCTTCCCTTCCCCTTCCCCCAACTCACTTTCTCACCAGTGAGGAAAGAGTACAGTCATCATTTTGTGTGTCACTGAGACCCTTCGAAAAATATTTCATAAATGTGTGAAGGCCACCACGTCAGAAGAGAGGTGAACTATATTCAAGGGTAAAAACCTTTTAGCAGTGCTGCAGAACACGCCGGTGCCGATAGTAGGTCTTCTGAAAACTGGAGCCTGAGAAACATACACAGCATCTGAAAAGGTAGAGCACAGGAGAAGCATGTTTTATTTTATGTAGCCAAAGACAATACATGCTTGAATAGGTATTGTATAATACCAAAAATAGGTATAATCTAAACCTAACAAAACATTAACAAAAAAAAAAATAGCACATATATACGGCTCTGGAAAGAAATGTTGAGTTTCTCAGGTTTGATCTTTTATAGGTTTGCCTTACTTTATAAGAACTGCTGAGAATATTTCTTCTATTTTCCAGATAAAAGTATTGTTCTTTAAAGCATTATTTGAAAGGAAATGACAAAACATCAAAATAATAGAAATGATTTACAGAACGTCAAGAATTTAAAGAAAACAAATCTTTTGGTTACTCTTAAACTAAATGGCAACACATTTCCCTTGAAGAACTTCTAGTACTGTTTTACCATCCAACTGGTCTCACTGCGAGAGGAGAGTGTCGATTACAGCAGTGCTTTTATATTGTACCTCATTAAATAAGATGTGATTCAGCTGATCACTAATCAGTACCTCATAAAGCAGAATGAGGTGATTGTGTAGGAATTTAACAGACACTGGCATGGGATGCTGATTTAAAAGTATGTTGCAGAGGTCTCTTATTTTTTGAAAGGTGGAGAAACACACTGGACAGGTTACAGAGAAAGGGGGACACATTATAAAGCATACATTCTGAATAAACATCATATAAGCTGGTGTCTATACTCTTTTTGACAAACTAACGTAAGTACAGTCAGAACCTTATCTGTAGTTAGTTTGATCCATCCACCCTGTGTTTATTAAAAGCCAGTAAAACTCCATGGCATGTAAACTTATACCACCAATCACACAGGGATAATATGCATTATTGCAAGGAAAATTCTCCTTTCTTTATACAGTACTTCTTTAACCGTACATTTACATTCGTTATACATCATGAATTAAACAGACTAGGGGCTGTTTGTGTGTCTAAAACAGCAACTTTACAGGAGACAGCAGAAAACATTATTTATGAAGTGAGTTAATGCAAAGCATTTCATTCCAAACTGATGCTCACCATCGCCAGTGATTCCTTTTTAAAATGATGTTAGTGTAATGCACCTCACACTGTTGAAACCTCTCACCATGAAATATGTTTCATAGTTTTATTCAGATGCTACTTTTATTCAGTAGCATCAGTGATATTTTCAATAGAAATATAATCCTTTTAATTCATAGTACATTTATAATGAGCAAGACTTCACATTTGATTGACAGTCAGAACCTCCAAGAGCATGAGTGATAGTGAGTACAGTGTACGTGGGAGCCTGTCCGAGCAGCAGCTGGCAGTGGAGCAGAGGCTGCAAGATGCTCAGGTGAGCCGTGATACAGTGGACTTCCCAGGATTCCCCCAAATCAATCCTTGGACCACCCCTCCTTCTCGCGGCCCTCTGTGCCCAGTCTCCTCTGCTGCCAGCTCTCCTGGGTAAGCCTCAGCAGCAAGTGTGTGTAAGAGGGCATCAAGTCTGTATGAGAATTCACACGGCTAGTTATGACATCATTTATACAGTGGAATGATACTGGTTTCTTTTAGCCTGTTCTGTTGTTGTTATTGTTTGGTTGGGTTAGAGTAAGCTATAGCCTCACACCGAAAAAATGCAGCTTTTAATTTAAAATTTCTTAAGAGGTTGCAAAAACAAAGTAAACTGCGACAGCAGTAGTGTTATGTTTTACACATTCTGACACATTTGTTTGTAATGTGTTCAGTTTACACAGACGCATGTGTCTCTATCCAGTGTGATTTAATCATGTTACAGATGCAGGCAAATGCAGTGTTAGGAGTCCTGTGTTCGATGTTGTTACTGACAATTTGAATGTACTGCAGTGCCATTTTACTTTGTTTGAATTCAATTTAAATTCTATATCACATATTTTGAATGCTTTGCTGCTGGCATAGTACCAACATTTCCTATGCAATAAAAGATTTGGTTCCCCTATATGCCAGTTTCTTAAGGCACTGCAAGGGCCACACCCCCCTACCAATGGTGGGTATTGGGCCATAGGGTCATCAGGACCAGCTCTGTTGGACAATGTAATTTATCTGCTTCCCCGATTGTCCTCATAATCAAAATAAAATGGTTTAAATTCTCCACAGACATGCAGAGCTTATTTATGCTGACAAATATCAGTTACAGTAAAAAGATTCCCCTGTCTGACACTGAATACTGTACACATTCAGACACCTGTCCTTTTCTGCCATAATAAATGTTTAGGACTTGTCAGTAATGGCACTAATGGGTAGGCAGACATTGCTGAACCCCTAGCTTTGTCTTAATGAAAACCAGTAAAACTCAAAACAAATAAATGAAAGAAAAGCTTAGAGTGATGGCTGTAAGCAACAATAGCAGTGAAATGTGGTCTGTCATATGTCAAACACACACTATATGGACAAAAGTATTGGGACACTGTTTTTTACTTCCAGTGAAGGGCTAAATCTTAATGCTTCAGTTCAACAAGACATTTTGGACAATGCCATGCTTCCAAACTTTGTGGACACAGTTTGGGGAAGAACCTTTTCTATTCCAGCATGACTGTGTCCCAGTGCACAAAGCAAGTTCCATAAAGACATGGAGCCCTGACCTCAACACCTTTGAAATGAATAGGAACGGAGATTGTGCGACAGACATTCTCATCCAACATCAGTGTCTGACCTCATAAATGCTCTACAGAGTAAATGGGCACAACTTCCACAGAAAATCCAAAATCTTGTGGAAAGCCTTCCAAGAGGAGTGGAAGCTGTTATGACTGAAAACTAAAGTAAGTTAAGTAAAGTGGGCCCTTATAGTCACATGTTACCACACCACAGCACACAGTGTGTACAGTGTGAAACACTTTCTCTTCATTTAACCAATTCATTAAAGTCCCTGTTGGTGTGATGGCCAGCCGTTCCAATACGTTTGTCCATATAGTGCATGTCTGTCATACTTTGTTCATTCTGTGAGCTTTTTTTTCTCACTAACTAGGCTCTGTAAAACATTCCTGATTAAAGAGAACTTACAAGAGCTTTGTTGTTAAAACATGCTAATGGAATACTTTTCTACTGTTTCCTTTCTCGTTTTAATTATGTTTTGTTACTCCCCATCCCACCACCCAATATGAGTGTTGGTATTATGCTTATGCAAAGTCATACCTTAGGTTTAGAATCAACTGAACCATTCCAACAGTGTGTGCTTGGAGTTGACCATTTATTTTCAGGAGTGATGATGACCATCTGGTCCAGGCGATACAGAATGGTGACACATGGAAAGTAAGAAGTATAGTGGCATCTGTGACAAATCCCAGTAGCTTAATGGGACCACATAAGGATGGTTGGACCCCGCTGCATGAGGCTGCATATTATGGTCAGACTGACTGCTTGAAGATATTGCTTGCAGGTGAGGGACAGGTCTGAGATGGTGATGATAACTCAGACCTTGCTCAGAATGGCTTGACAGTTTCAGGATTCATCAAATTTGCTTTGTAAAATGGACGTGTAGTACAGCTACACTTGCATGACACTTGTACATAGAATAAGCCGTCTTATTTGGGGAAGAGTCCAATAAAAGTCTTTTTGTGGCTCATACTCTAACCTCTTACAGTATATGGACAAAAGTATTGGGACTCATCTGTTTTTCATGGTGTGGGCTAAGCCCCTTACTTTCAATGCTTCAGCAAACCAAAACATTTTAGACACCACCATGCTTTAAACTTTGTGGACACAGTTTGGGGAAGAACCTTTTCTATTCCAGCATTCCTGTGTCCCAGTGCACAAAGTTCAGTGTGGAGGAACTTGACTAGACTTCAACCCTATCCAGCACCTTTGGGATGAGCTAGAATGGAGATTATGTACAACACTCTTGTCTAGGGATGCACCGATCGATCGGCCAGTGATCGGAATCGATCAGTGATCACTCGCACGTATTGCCGATTTCAAACCGATCTTTTTGGGGGGGGTTATTTATTTGTTCATGTATTACATTTTATTTATTTAAATGTGTAAAGAAAATTTGTTATGAAAAAATATTATATTAAAGAAAATTAAAGTTTGTATTTGCTGTAGAGCTGCCACTATCATATGTCACTATTATAATAGTAAACCTGGAAAGTAACTACCGTTGTCGTTGACTATATGTAGCAGCTGTAATTTTCTGTTATCTGTGGTAAAAGTCGGTATCCGAAAAATCGGTATTGGCCGATCACACTTACAAAAAAATCGGTAATCAGAATCGGCCAAGAAAATTGCAATCGGTGCATCGCTACTCTTGTCCAACATCCGTGCCTGAGTTCATGAATGCTCTACAGCATGAATGGGCACAAATTCCCACAGAAACTCCAAAATCTTGTGGAAAGACTTTCGGGAATAGCTGAAGCTGTTAAAGCTGTAAAGGGGGACCAACTCCATATTAAAGTCTATGTATTTGGTGTAATGGCCAAACATCCCAATACATTTGTGAACATAGTCTTATGCAAGCAAACCAAATCCATACTTTATTGTATGAATATATATTGAGAATATATAACTCAAAGCACAAAAGAAAGGCTTCACTGACATAGCAAAGTGTTTTTTTTTGTCTCTTTTTCAGCAACTCCAATGATGATTAACAGTAAAACCTCTAAAGATCAGACACCTCTTATTCTGGCTGTATCTCGAGGACACTCAGCTAGCACGACATATCTTTTGGAGAAAGGGGCAGACCCTAGAATCCACACAAAGTTCAATGAGACCCCTCTGTATGAAGGTAATCCTATTTGGCTGTGGCATATTTAGACTTGTGATTTTATGATATGGATAGATAATATTCAGTGACGTTTTCTCCCCTCTCAGCTTGTGCAACACTCAGCATTGATATCGTGCTACTTCTGCTGCGATATGGGGCAGATGTCAATCAGAAATGTTTGGATGGATGGACTGTTCTTCATGAAGCAGTGTTACAGAACCATCTGGAAATCTGTGAGATCCTCACTGATAATGGAGCCATGGTCTCCACTCCTAACCCGTGTGGAATGACCCCTTTATTCCTGGCAGCCCAGTGTGGACATATTGAGGTTCGAAAGTTCCTGGTGAACAAGGGTTTGTATAATTTTTTAGGCAAATATTATTAATTTTTGTTAAATGAAAGTCTCGTTCCATTCATTTACTTTGAACGTTTATGAAAAGACTATCCTTATAAAAAGGTTTATAAAAGATCAGGTTTTTAATTTGATTGTAGACAGTTTATAAATCCTTTATAAGCCAATTTAGTATCATGTTAACAAATACTCAGTGAAGATGACAGTAAACGACTAAACGACTAGTCTGAGGTCTTGCATAACAACTGCTATGACCTGTTTATGGCTACTCATTAATTATTTATAACAGTGCAGATAAAATGCAGCTGCAAATACTGAAACATTTTTTGTTTGAATCAAGTGGACCAAGTACCAAAATAATAATTGGCTTCAGGTTTAATGTACACACAGAATCTGTTGTGTCTATGCACATATAGGCACTGACATAAACAGTGAAGCCAAAGATGGATCTACAGCTTTGTATGAAGCCTGCAAGAATGGTCACACAGAGGTTGTGAGGTTACTCCTATCTCAAGGCGCTGATGCTGATCGGCCTGGAAAGGATGGACTTTTACCACTCCACATGGCTGTGAAGGGTGGAAATGATGGGTAGACCATTCTTATCTTCATGAATTTATGTATATATTCATAGACATAAACAAGTGTCTATATTTAAATTTTTGTATTAGTTGTTTAGTGTACTTTTTATATTATGGCATATATAGAGGTGGTTGTAGCCTAGTCGGTAAAACACTTGCATGTAAACCTGATGACCACAAAGTCACAGGTTTGAACCCCACTTTCTGTCATTGTGACTCTTTGAGTAAGACACCTAACCCTCAGTTGTTCCAGAGAGCCTGTCCCTGTGACTAATGCTGAATAAGGGCATCTGCCAAATGTCACTGTACTTTTAATCTATTGGTTGTGCTGCTTCTACTTTTCTCTTTTGTTCTGTCCACTTTGGTGCTGTAACAAAGCAAATTAGTCATTAATAAGTCATCCACTCAATCATCTGCATATGCTTTGTTTACTTTTGTTTAGCTTCATGTCTTTCCCTCTTTAGGATTGTGTCCATGCTCATCCCGAGCACTAGCAGGACTCAAATACAGCGCAGTGGGATCAGCCCCCTTCATCTGGCAGCTGAGGATGATAAAGATGAAGTCCTGGAGCTGCTGATCCAGGCTGGCTTTGGAGTGAATGCTCTCCTGTCTCCAAAATGTTCCTGCATGTTTGAAGACCGCCGTCTTACAGCTCTCTACTTTGCTGTTGATAATGGCAACACTGAAGCCGCTACCATGCTTCTGGAGGCCGGGGCAGATCCTAATTTAGATCCATTTAATCCCCTTCTGCTGGCTGTAAGGAAGGATCATGGAGAGATGGCCACCTTGTTAATGGAGCACGGAGCCAATGTCAATGCCTCCATCCCCACACACCCCACTGCCTTCCCAGCCTGTGTGATGCTAAGTGTGAAGAACCTCAGCATGCTAAAATGCCTAATGGACCATGGCTGTGATGCAGCTGCATGCTTTCATTGTGAATATGGCATCAAGCAACATTCAAATATGGGCTACATGCACACTTGTTGTGAGTTACACTTTAGTCCTTGGAGAGGCACACACTCCTGTTTGCAGGTAGGAAAAACACAAGGAACCTGGGGATGGAATTAAAAATGCGTAATTACACATTGTCTGTCTGTTTTATAGATCACTGAGATCATTGAGTGTTTCTTTATGTTCATTATACGCTTTATCACACTTTAGCAGACAGACACGCTGACATGATCCAAACTGCATGTTGTAATCAATTATTTTATAGATAACTGATCACTTTTTTCCTCATCATCTACTTTCCTAGAAAAACTTAATATCTACTTTATATGACTAATTACTGTCTACTTACAATATATTAGAAACACCTACTTTGTTCTTGCAAAGCAAAACCCTTTGCTTTGTCTTTTTGATTCTATTAGAAACACCAAGCTTCTGTTTCCAATTTCCTCCGGGATAAATAAAGTTTTCTGATTCTGATTCTGATTTTATGAGGTCCAGCTGCCTTATTTTTCCTCTACACTGGTGCAGAATTGCAGAATGTTGTTTATTTGTTGTCATGCATAATTTGTGAGACCAAGTCAAATTATTAGTGGTCAGTTTTCAGTGCGAAGATGCTGAGATGGTGGCATCCTGTCCAACTTATTCACACACATCTGCAACACATATCTGCAATAAAACATGTCCTGAAGATCTAAATGATGACAAACCAAAACTGTCCATACAACATAGTTTCTTAGTTTGTTACACCATACATTAAACGATAGTAATAGTTTGAATTAGAGGTTTGCAATACAGAGACCAATGATTACATATTTGTCTTTTTAACTCACAGTTCTGTGAGATGATCTCCCACCCCAAGGTGTGTCACCTGGCAGGAATCATCATTGACCTGCTACTGGACTATGTAGGTCATGCAAAACTCTGTTCCAGACTTAACAAACACCTGGAAAACTGCGAGTCATGGACCCACATAAAAGAGAAATCAAGTGAGTATAGTCCAACGGACCAATCAGAATTTATATATTCGTAAAGCTGCTTTTCTATCTAACACTGTTTTCATATCCCTTCATCTCTAGTGCTGCCAAAGTCTCTAATGCAGCTCTGCAGACTCAGGATTTGGCAGCTACTGGGAACAGAAAGACTGCATAGTATCAGTACACTGGCTCTTCCAGGACGGCTAATCAAGTACCTAAAATATGAGAAACAAACATATACTATAAAATGTTAGACTTGTAGTCAAGACCGCCTAGACCAAGACCAAGACACTAGCAAGACCAGAGGGTATCGAGACCAAGACAAGACCAAGACTAAGACCAAGACAGACCAAGTCAAGACCAAGACAAAGTCGAGACAAGACCAAGACAGAGACCGGAAAAAAAAAAAACCTCCCTTAACTTCTGTGTTCTGTTGAGCACTGACATGACGTGTAGCCTACTGACTGGTCCCAAAGTCATCTAATAAAACAGCTAACACCTCCAACAACTGTCTAAAGAATGGGAAATATGTAA
>JBBPDH010000151.1:3807729-3823800 GCA_037974565.1 Clupeocharax schoutedeni
TGCAGAGGTTGAATTTCGTGCTGTTCACACTGTGTGCTGTGGTGTGTTCACGTATGACAAATGTTCACTTTCACTTTTTTCTAATATCAGGAGCAGATATCAACAGCCAGGCAGCAGATGGAGCGACAGCTCTATATGAGTCCTGTAAGAATGGGCATGTGAACGTCGTGGAGTTCCTCCTCTCTCAAAATGCAGATGCCAACAAGCCTGGCAAAACTGGACTACTACCAATACACATTGCTGCCCAGCGAGGAAATGACAGGTAAACTTAAGTCATTCACTCTAGAATTATGAATGGTAGTAGAATGACTGTCTTTATTTTGGTTACATGATGTACAATAGAAAATAGTAATCAGTGTTTTTTATAAATTATTATGTATAAATTATGTATTTGTATGTATTCAGCCTATGTACACTTCCAGCGTTCCCTGCTCAGACTGAATTAATTGTGACTTTTATGTCACGCTTACTTCTTTTTTTTATATATAAAGGGTCCATATAATTAAAAATTTACCAGTCACTCCCTTAAAAATGTTACCAATCACTCCCCAGTCCCCATGGTCTATATATGTATTAACTGCACAAAAACACATTTTTCACATTTACTAATAATCACATATTAAGGGCAGCTTACTTAATCATAGTAAACTTATGACAGGTACACATGCATATACATACATGTATGAAAAAATAAATGAAAAACTTGATTTTTTCATGGTGTAAAGAATTATGACTGTTACATAAATGCCCACATAAAGGTTATAAGTGGTTGTTGCATTAAAAGACAGGAAAATTGTGACAAATGTAGAACATGACCTCTTGTGTATTTTACATTGTCCTGCGATTTGTTGTCATATTTTTGTTCAAATTAGGCCAAAAACAAACAAACAAATGATTATGGTTTAGCCCATCTCACTGATCTTGCATCGGTTTTCAGCACTGATCTCATCAATTACGGGTGTACCTACAAAAGTGACAAGGCGCTTAAGTAAGTCTCAGTGACTGGATCATAGTCATGTCACTGCAAGAAGGTGCTCAATTAACAAGTAACATGTAATTTAACCCAAGCTTACATGATATCTATGACAGAGGTGCACAGTCCTGGTCTTGCTGGTCTATTACCCTGGAGAACTTCATACCGGTGATTTACAGACACTCCTGAAGGCCTTGATGTGCTGGATTAAGTGTGTTCGAGGTTTGGATAAATTCTGCAGGGCAGTAGAGCTCCAGGAGCAGAGTTGGGCACCCCTGGTCTATGCTATAATATAACATCAGTAGTAGTTTTAAAAAATGTACTATTATTTTACCCAACTCTATCCTTAACCTTGTGTTCTTTGTTCTTTCACTGGTGCTGTGACTCCATAATCCAACACCATTTGGAAACAGACCATGCAGGGCCTTCCTTAACCATTTAAATAAAACATAATCATCCTGACCTTTTTCTTTGGTAGCATGACACCTTTTTAAAACGATTGTTTTAATTCAGTCACTGTTCCAGTATCTTTGCTGAGTAATCCCCTCTACTAAACCATCATCCCAAACTGGATCATATCATCTCATATTACACAGGTCAACAAAAAAAATGTAATCATCAGAAACCAGAACAGCTGATTTCAGATCTGCTTTCAGTTTTTTCAGTCACATCAACTTTTAAATTACGAGTAACTTTAGATTTGCAATAGACTTGCATGCGATTTTTATTAAACCACAGGCACCAATCAAGTAACTTTTTAATATTTTCAGGGTGAAGTCAGACAGGTGCACGCTGTGGCATAGATATAATGATCAGTGTCAGTCAGCCAGCACTGTTTCTTCAAAAACACTTAGCATATAATTATTATATGCTAATTATACCAACTATCATGCATTATACAACTAGCTTTATCACAAAAACTTTATGTGCGGGAAAAACTAAACACAGATTTAAATTAATCAGCGTGAAAAACACTGCAAAACCCAGATAAACTTATCTCTGATGATTCTGACCTGTTGGCCTGTGTTACGTAAAATAAAATTGTAATTTGTCTCAAGTAAGTAGATTTGTCTGAAAACAGTTCGGCTGTATTTCAGAATCGTGTCGTTGCTGATTCCAGCCACCAGTAAGGCCCGAGTGAGGCGCACTGGTATCAGCCCGCTGCACCTGGCTGCCGAGCGCAACAGGGAGGATGTCTTGGAGCTTCTGATTGATTCAGGCTTTGATGTCAATGCCATGCTGTCTGAGGACCGCAGTAAGATGTATGAAGACCGCCGCAGCACCGCTCTATACTTCTCCGTCATCAATAACAACATTGACGCGACCGCCATGCTCCTAGAAGCTGGTGCCAATGCAAACCTGGACACCTTCAGTCCTCTGCTTGTGGCCCTGAGACAGGGCTGCATGAGCACAGTAACATTACTGGTAGAACACGGAGCAAACGTGAACACGTACATCCCCACGCACCCCACCACCTTCCCAGCTTCTGTGATGTTCTGCATGAAGTACCTCACCATGCTCAAGTACCTCATGGACAACGGCTGCGATGCTCTGTCGTGTTTTGACTGCATATATGGCAGCAACCCACATCCACCTTTAAAAACGACACGCAGTATCAGAGACGACAGGGAAGACAGAACACAAAACACCTGCGTTCAGGTAAGTTTGTTTGTGTGTGTGTGTGTGTGTGTGTGTGTGTGTATACTCATAAATATATATATACTGTATATATATATATATATATATGTGTGTATGTATGTATATATGTATGTATGGAAATTGGTCCTTCTTAGGACATTTACTAAAGGGCTGTGGTTTAATAAATTCTGAAAGGCTGTTCTTATTCTATTTTGGATCGAGATGTAATGATTAATGAGAATGATTAATTCGTATTAGCTTGTTTTAAAAATGGTAACTTTAAATATGTGATTGGGTGTAGAGCAATAAGTACATTTAACTTTTGGAAAATATAATGAAAGCCGTCCTGTGAAGAGACAAACCCTCAACAGCTTATAATATTTGTTAATAATTAAATTACAATTATTATTGTTGAGTTTCACTTATAATTGGTGTTGTTGTCAATAATAATAATAATACTAAAACTAATAATTATATTACAAAGAATTTATTGTGTAACTGGTACAATCACAATAAATATTTAATACTGAATAAAATGTACACTTTTTAGCGTTTCTCTATTACTGAGAATAATCCACCATGCTTATACCTGGGCTGGTCTTAGAATGGTTTCTTTCCATTGATGTTTGAGGTAGAAGATCAATTCATTATGACCTATGGTTAGTATTTGTATGTGTACAATATGCCCTGCATGTGTGGGAAGGTGCATCTAATGAACAGGAAACTCATTGTAGAATCATCTTCTGATTTTTCTTTCATGGTGCATCTACAAGCAGCATTTGAAATTAGATTCTAACGTCCCCCTGTCTAGTTCTGTGAGGTGATCTCCACTGAGACGTACAGTCGCTGGGCAGGGCCCATTATAGACGTCCTGCTGGACTACGTGGGTCATGTCAAACTTTGTGCACGACTCTTAGAACACTTGGACAGCTACTCTGACTGGGAAGGCATCAAGGAGAAAGCAGGTCTGTACGACAGGCCTGGAGAAGAAATCATTTATTGCATCAAGTGCATCATTGCATCATTTTCGATAGTATGGTTTGAATATGCATGAGCACCTGATGTGCTACTGGATGCTGTGTGATGCAGTGCTACTAGACATATGTGGGCATTACATTTCCTTTTCAGTCCTGAATTCATCTTTCTCCTCAATTTGTTCTCATTTAGTGCCGCCACGGCCACTTATGCAGCTCTGTAGGCTGAAGATCCGCCAGCTGGTTGGCACCAACAGACTGAAGAAAATGAAGAAGCTGCCCGTCCCTGGCCGTCTGATCAAATTCCTAAATCACGAGGAACGCACGCATGATTTATGAGATAGCTTTGGTTGTGAACCGTCCAAACAGATGGAGGGAAATGAAAAAGGCAGAAGAAAGCGCAGCACTACGAACAGCATAGAAATGACAGTGTTTAGCTCACTCGGCCATACTATGCAGTAGTATGTATTTTGTGTGTATATACTTTCAAAACATTTTTTATGTGTTTTTTTTAATGTTATTTTAAATGAACTGCAGTTTGGGATGGTTGGGCAGACAGCAAACTTGTATGGAATGATTTGACAATGTTGCACTAAATTATAAATAATGCTGTAAGAGTTTGATTTCCTGTTTTCTAGAGTTTAATTTTTTTAAAGTGTTTATTTAAATAAGTACACTGGCTAAGGGAAATGTTATGCTTAATAACTTTGTGTAAAATACAAGTAATTATTATATTGGTAAAGTTGAAATTTTCCACTAAAACTTTCCAAACTTCCAAAAGCTATGCAACGTCCAAAAGCTATGTATTTTTCAAGCAGATTTCCATTAAAAAAGTATGTTTTATCTGATCCTGTGATGCACATTGATCAGTGTAGTTCCCCTTCGAGCCACCGACACAGCCCTGGCTCATCAGGTCATAGATTTCACAAGACCTCTGAAGGTGTGCTGTGATATCTGTTAGCAATTGCCTGATACGACTTCCATGGATTTAATTAGTTTTCTGCTGCAAGAGTCTGTCATTAGAGAATGCAGCTGCCTGGTCTACCTGGTCCACAACAATGTTTTGGTATTTGGTATACACCATATGGACAAAAGTATTGGGACACACCTCTTAAGTATTACATTTGAGTGCTCCCTTTCTTCCAGTGCAGGGTAATAATTTAGTATACCAAGACAATTTAGACAATGCCATACCAGTTTGGGGAAGTTCTTTTTCTATTCCAGTATGACTGTGCACCAGTGTACAAGGCAAGCTACATAAAGACATGGTTGGATGAGTTTGGGATGAACGGAAATTGCGAGCCATGTTCACACGGTTAGAGATGGCACATGTTAATAATACTAAATCTACTACATTTCTGTTGTGAATAAAACAAGAATGTTAACCCTGTTCACTTCCTAAAAAAAACTATAAAGCCTACACCAGCTATGTATGGTTAGTATGAAAATTCAACCACAGATAATAATATTCACTCAAGGATATCTCTCTTTAAACAAACCAATGAACCAACAAACTTTGTACAAACCAGACAATTTTGATTGTACAAACCATGATCAAAACTCAGAATTAGGCCGTATTCATCCAATTCACTCTTTAATCCAATGAGCAAATTCCATTGTATTCTTACTGTGTTCATTTGCTGCTTTTTCTAAATTTAACTGAATAAGTGCAAGAAAACATATAAGCTTGCATAATTATGAGATAAATATGAGCTATGAAGATTAAGATTAAGTTTTATAAATCTTCAATCTTCATATGAAGATTAAGATTAAGATTTATAAATCTTCATTTGAATGTATTATCAGTATTTGTCCTTATTTCACATAAAGAATTATGTTTAAATAGGACTTCCTGTTCTTAAAGTTTAAGATTTTACGAGCTGAAAGGGCATCAGGCAATGCAAGGACAAGTGAGATTTCTAAATGCTTCTAAGATAATAATTTGCCAGTTTTGGGGGGGGGCAATATCATCAAAGCTGTGATTTGAATGCAATTCTGAACATCTGGGCGCTATTTTGCCTAATCAACTTGTATATTTGTAAAATGTTCACATAATACATCAGCATAGACATCATGACTTCTCTTGTTGCATTCAGATTCAATTTTTATTATTATAAATGTATTTTCACCTTCCAATGTGTACAGACATACATATACATTCATAAATAAATAAACACATGCTGCACACATGTCTATGTTTATAACTGTGTATTATTTGTATAGGTTACTGTATATCTTTATTCTATTGGGGGTTTTTTTGCTGCTCTTACTTTTTTACTGTAGGACAGAAATGTCCTACTTGTGAGAGTAATAAAGGCTTATCTTATTTTACTTGTGTTCCTTTGGTAGCCAGAAAATATTTTTATTCATCACTTCTGACCTATAAAAAGCCTGTTAATATAATTAGAACTATAATGACAATGTAGATCAGCAAACAAGTGTTAGATGTTTAATAAGCTATTAACGGACAGTGTAGAATTTGACCAACCAACAGGAGTCAGATGTCCACTGTTACACATTATTTTATCTTATAAAGGGAACATGTTTTCTTTGACATACTTTCATTTATAGTTCACTCAAAAATGTTCTAAAAAGAATAAAAATCTGCTGCTCATTAAACACATGAAGAAGTGGTAAAAACCTGTGGAATGTAAAATCTTTGACTGGTAGTTTTCATGTCAGTTGTACTGTGCCATTTAAAAAGACAATAACATAGTCTCAGATTCTCAAATTACACACCCAGCCACACATCCTGAGTGTTTGAAGGTTTCAGAGTCATCTCAAGTCCATGTCTACAGGATGTGTGTTTGGAGAGCACGTGCTTCCTCTAGTATTAGAGGCCATGTGAGATGCTTAAAGCTTAGTGCAGTGCCTCCTGGAGAACACACTGCTCTTTCTCTGACAGCTGCAGCCCTGCTCAAGACCAAAGGTACTTGTGTTTGCGAACGTTCATGCTATGTCATTTTGTTGTGAGATTGCTAAATTTAATCAGTGAATTTTTTACTGCTAAAATAGTTTAAAAAGTGTTTAGATGTCTGTATGTCATGACTGAATATTTGTGTTTCTTGTTTCACTTTGACACCCTGTTTCTCCATTTCCACTTTTGTTTTTCTGCATCAAGCTTGTAAACGTGTTTTGCATGAACTTACTCTAGAAATAAAGTAAAGAACGCTGCTCAGACACACACACCACATATAATGTTGTTTTTAAGTGAATGTGTGTGTGTGTGTGTGTGTGTGTGTGTGTGTGTGTGTGTGTGTGTGTGTGTGTGTGTGTGTGTGTGTGTGTGTATTTATACAAAAATGTGTGTTTTTCTGAGCAAAGCACACATTATCAACTTTACTAAACAGATGCATTTTTAACTTACTGCCAATATTGGCATTTGTATTTTCATTTTATAACAAGAGGCATGTGAGCATACTGTTTTCAAAGTCAATGAGCTTCTGTAAAACTCAAAGGTCAGCACAATTGCTGGAATTTCTGGAATTTCAAAGAATTCATAAATTATATAAAACATGAAACACTTTGCAAATACCATGTTAAGTTATGTCAGGCTTGTAAAAGACACTCATAAGTTATCTGGCTCTGGGGGGAATTATAAGTAGAAAACTTTCCTTTTGGCAACCAAAACTCCATGATATGAGAGCTTTAGCGGTACCCCATGGACATGCTGTCCTCGCATCCTGTGTTATTGTACTTGCACTTTCCAGGATGCTATGGCCTAATTTTACTCCAAGGTCAGGAATTGACTACAAGACTCCAGCACAGTATCCATTTCGTCCATATATGAAATCTTAGAGCAGCTGAGGAATTATATTTGGACCGGCAAAATAGCTTGAGAACAAATATAGATTGTAAAAGTAATTGTAATTTCACATGGCTGTGTTCTGCAAATCCTATACTATGATTCATCCCTGGCTAACAACACATTTTGACAACACATCAACAACCTACAAAATATACAGCATACATATAACCCTCCAGTTCAAAACGCCTAAAAATATACATATAATATACCATATTTCATTAACAGTTCATATTTCTTTAAAAGGGAAATCTCTGACACAGTGTGTTTTTAATGAATCATATAAGGTGAGGATGAAAGCTGAAACGCTTCTAAACATCCCTACTTCTGATGCAACAAGGTCCTACTCATTTATCAGCAGTGATGGGACTCGCTGTGTGGCTTGGAGGAGATATGATGGATCATTTTACACCACAAAAGAATCAGCGGAGTAAGAGGTTTCCCTGCCATCACATGGCTTGAAAAAAACATTCTCTGCTGCAAAATATGTTTTACAAATTGTTAAGATACAATTAAACCTGTTGTTATAACAGAAATGTATAGTACAGTATATAGATATATTCCTTTAACTATATAGTATATTATATTACATTAAAAAAAAAAAACAGTATGAAGTCCCTACACAAAGGCCAGTTATCAATTTTCTTTCTATTACTTTATATCCTTTAAGCAATTTAAGCAATTTCCTGCAATTCCCTATTTGAGATTACATAACGAGCCAGTGCATTCTGAGGAAAGGGTGTGACTAAAGCCTTTTTGCTCAATGCTAATTATCTTGATGTAAGTTTTAGCTAAATTCTAAACCTAAAAACACCGGAAATCTGTATATTAGCCTTGTGTCCAAACTACCTCTTGAATTAAACAGTGACATTGTTTTCAAGGCCGATTGATCCTGTTGTTGCTGCGATCCAAAGTGGAAATCTAGATGTCTTGCTGGAGATGATCGCTGGTGGCAGAAGTCTTAGAGAGAAATCCCAGCAGGGGTGGATTTCCCTGCATGAGGCTGCAGCTCAGGGGCAGGAGAAATGCTTAAGAGTGCTGCTGACAGGTGAGGAGGACAGAAGCAGACTTGACCTTAACCTCCCCGTTCCTTACATATACATAGTCATTAACACTCATATGAACTGGAAGAATCTACATCCTAATATAACTCTCAGATTACTGAAGCTTCACACCTCTTTGTTTTTTCCACTAATGATGAACAACAGTAACGTTGCTTCAGTGCGGTTCCACAACTCTGACACTATGCAAACTATAACTGATAGAGATCATAAAGTACAACTTTAACGTTTACACATCTCCCAACTTCTTTCATCCAGTGCACCCTGAGCTGATTGATAGGTGTGACCTGAAACAGCGTACTCCACTCTTTCTGGCTGTGGAAAATGATCAGGTTGCCTCTGTAGAATGCCTTCTTGACTGGGGTGCTGATCCAAACATTGGCAATAAGGATAGAGAGACCCCCCTCTATAAAGGTACCACTTCAGCTTATTCTTTTTTTTGTCCTTAAGTAGAAGAACAAGATCTACGCTCTCCAGCCACTCTATGTCTTGGAATTTATGCCTCGTAACTCAGTTAGAAATTGTATTTTTTTTGAGGGCCTAGTCGTTAACATAATGATTCACCACTGGTGGAGAGAATGGCCCTGCTCAAAAATTGTATAGTGAAAGTGAACGACTGGTCACGCAACATACCACAGCAAATAGTGTGAAATTCTTTTTCTGCGTTTAAACCAGTCACCAGAGAAAAACAGTTGGGGGGGAAAAACAGTGGTGCCACTGGCAATCTTGGAATTTGAACCCACAACCTCATTACAAGGGCAACTGCCACCAGCTGCCCCACCTGGAGCCATCTAAGATGAATGAGGTAGATGGCCACTGAGTAAAAGTACTTGCTACGAACAAAGTGGACAGAAAGTGTAAAGTGAAATGGCTGATGTTCTTCAGGTAGTTTATATAAATGCTCAGAAAGCATAAGGAAGACAATTCCTCATTCTCTTTTTCTCAATCGCCATTCTGTTTTCTGTTGTCCATCACTATGTCTAAGCCTGTGAGGTAGAGAATGCAGAGATGGTGGAGCTTCTTCTGAACGCTGGGGCTGATGTGAATAAAAGCTGTATCCAAGGCTGGACTCCCCTCCATGAAGCTGTGTGTAGGAACAATGTGGAGATTTGTGAGATGTTACTGAAGGCTGGGGCTAAAATCAGCACACCCAACACGTATGGCCTCACACCCATCTTTGTGGCAGCCCAAACTGGAAATGTAGAGGCATTAAGCCTCCTTATACAGTATGGTAAGTAAATGAAAGTGTTCGAATGAAAATGGATAGAGTCAATTAAACCAAATACAGATGATGTATATCATTTGAAGTCTACTGAAATATTGTGGCTGTAAACAATGCAGTGGTTTTGCATTCTTTATTCTGTCTGTTACTGAAAACTCAGGTGCAAATGTCAACAGCCAGGCAAGTGATGGTGCAACTGCCCTGTTTGAATCCTGTAAGAATGGCCATGAGAGGCCCGTAAGAGTTCTCCTACTGAACCACGCTGACGCCAACCAACCAACCAAAGCTGGACTCCTCCCACTTCACACTGCTGCCCAACATGGCCATCTTGAGTAATATTATAAATCCTTATTATTTTTATTGTATATGTACAGTATGTGAAGAAACCATGCCAGTGAAGCCTTTCAGTACAACAGCTATACAGCTTCTAAATAAAATGCATTTTTTCTATCTGTAACATTCTGTCTAACCATGCACTAGATGTCAGCCCAAGCCTAAGTCTAAACAACTAAAGACACAGCATGTATTATGGACCATAACAATTAAATGTGTCCCGGAAGACTGTGCAGGTTGTGTGTATTTTATTCTACTGGTATTCAATTGTTCTGGGATGGGGCCACATGGCAGCAAATAACGAATCACTACTTGAAGATTAATATCAGCTGATCAGTTTAATCTGTATTTTTGCTTATTTGGTATGAAAATCTGCAGCCATCCTGGATGAGAGACACCTCTGTTTTAAGATTTCTGAAGTTCTTCTCTCGCTCTCATTTCTCCCTGACTCAGGATTGTGGCTCTACTGATACCAGTCACAAACAGGGCAAATATACAACACAGTGGTATCAGTCCCCTCCATCTGGCTGCGGAGAACAGTGAGGATGAAGTCCTGGAGCTGCTGATTCAGGCTGGCTTTGACGTGAATGTTCTGCTCTCTCCAGTACGTTCTAGCATGTATCAGGACCGGAGAACCACAGCACTCTACTTCGCAGTCAGTAACGGAAACACTGAAGCCGCTGCGATGCTTTTGAAGGCTGGCGCCAATCCCAACCTGGATTACTTCAGAGCCATCTTGGTTGCTTTGAGGCAGGGCTCCAGGCAGATGGTACAGCTGCTTGTGGACAACGGAGCAGATGTAAATGCCCACATCCCGAACAAGCTGACCACTTTCCCGGCAACTGTCGCACTCTGCATGAACTACCTGCCCTTGCTGAAGCTCCTCATGGACAATGGATGTGATGCTCTGTCTTGTTTCCAGTGCAAATGCAGCAGGGAATCACATTCCCCACAGAGGTCCTCTTTCAAGGATGGTTTTGGGATTGACAAAGATGAACAATACATTCAGGTTTGTACAAGGAAGTAAAGTCAAGGATTTGGTTTTACAGATTAAATTTAAAATGCTGTTACATAAGAAACCTGCATTGATGAAGCAATTAAGTCTAAGACTAGGTTTAATCCTCATTAAGGTCACATCTCCCTTCAGTGTTATTTTATATGGCTAGTGATGTGTAATCCTCTTCATTTTCTAAGTTTGAATAATGAATTTGCTGACAGTTCTGTGAGATGATTTCCCATCCAATGGTGCGGGACTGCGCAGGACCCATCATCGACCTGCTACTGGATTATGTGGATCATGTCAAACTCTGTTCCAAACTCACTGAACAGCTGGACAGCAATAAGGAATGGGACTACATCAAGGAGAGAACAAGTGAGTATGTTCTGTAGATGTGCTCTAGGTTCCTATGCCTACATTTTCGTTACTTGTTATTAAGTTAAAATCCCATTGTTGTTCATTTTGTAGTCAAATTTGCGACATTGTGTTATTGGAAAATATATATAATTTATTTTACTTTTCTTCCATGGCAAGTTTAGCAAAAATAGACAATAGGCATTAAAACAGTGCCTTGCTGTGGTTGGGAACTGCTGATCTAGAATCTTCAGGAATCATTTAAAGTAGTATTATGAATATTCCAGCTATCCTGTGTTTAAGTCATTCTAATTGAGCTCTTATACTTTCTTTTCTTTGCATTTCTTCTCTTAAAGGGGCTCCACATTCACTGATGCAGCTCTGCAGACTGAAAATCCACCAACATGTCGGGTCAGACAAGAAGAGCAAAGTCAACAAACTCCCTGTTCCAAAAAAACTCATTCAGTATCTGCTCTATAAGAAGTAATGAACAAAAATGGTTGAACATTTAAAGATGTCCTGGTTAACTTTTGCCATTTTCCTCTGAGAGCTTGTCTAATGCCATCTTCCAATGTTCTATTAGCTTAAGTGGTTTGCTGTACTTTCATGTTCAGAAAAAATAAAAAACAATTACAAGGCTAAGATTGCATGACTTGCTCATCAGCTCTTTGTGCCAACCTCACCTAGCCAATTGAAAAATGCACCAGTCACTGTCCAATCTTTCTATTGCTTTGTGCGAGTTGCCTTTTGGGATGCAGTTGAGAGACAAAATTGGCAGGGTATGTTATCTAAGTGGATTATAGTAAATATTGCTTTACATAGGAGATACCCTAAATGAACAAAAGTATTGGGACATCTGACCATTGCACCAATAGGGACTTTAATGACATTGCATTCAAATACATAGACTTAAATATGGAGTTGGTTGGGTTGAGGTCAGGGTTCTGTGTGGGCTAGTCAAGTTCTTCCACACAAACTCATCAACCATGTCTTTATGGAACTTGCTTGTGCACTGGGGCACAGTCAGGCTGGAATAGATAAGGTTCTTCCCCAAACTGTGGCCTAGACCAAACCCTGAAAAAACAGGTGTGTCCCAATAATTTTGTCCATACAGTTTAAGAGGAGCCCAACTAGTACATGGGATTAGATGTTTAAGTTTACGGCATTCAGCAGACGCTCTTATCCATCAGGGATGGAACTAAACTGCTGGCAAAATATGGACAAAAATACAAAACCAACTATTCAAATTTGTCCAGTGAGGCTCATTCATCTGAAAAGATTATAATAATCTACACTAATAATAAAAACAGGGATATACACTATTACTGACACAATACAGCTTGGCCATATTATTTCGATATACAAAAAAACACAAAAATGTTAATATACCAATATCTTAAAAGAAGGAGTAACTTTAAGAAGTTCAGAAACTTTAAGCTCAGTAACTTTAAGAAAGTTTGTCAAAAATTGGATAATGTTTTTTTTTCTTTGCAAAAGTTTAAAAAAATATCTAGTAGAACTTGACCGTGGCACAGAACGTCCTATACCCTTTTGTCTCCAGCTATTTGAAGTCTTTTCAGCAGCTGCTTGGCCAGAGTCCGGTCCTGCAGAGGGTCACACGACCTACAGGCTGAATGCTGGTAGCTCTGTCGGAAGTAGGCTTAAAAAGATATTGCACTCCACAGGAATAGCTACAAATACCTAATGCCCAGCACCTGCTACAATGAAGCGTCACTAGCACTGCTGTGCCAGCAGAGGGCAGAGCAGAGCTTATTTATTGCGGCAGAAATTCTTATTTTTTTGGAAGCAAGATAAAGCAAAAAATCAAATACTAGCAGCCAAATATATGTGTTTTAACACAGAGTTACCAGCTTATGATAATGTATATTTACATTTTCTTATGTTTTATGATGATCTCTTGTTTAGGAATATGACCGTGTGAGCAGTAATCGCATGAATGTACTGCACATAAAATTAACTAAATAATGTAATCAACAAGTAATAAAATATTTCCAGTGTTTTATCTGTAATGTCCCTATACAGCTCATGGTTCCTCCAGATTTCTACCTGTTATTAATTTATTAAGACTTTCTTCCTGGATCACCAACTGGATCTCCTGCTTTGTGCTCTTTGCAAGTATGATAAACCTGGAATTAGGGGCCCCAAGTGGCCCAAAATCATTATTTGTAACAGTTTGAAAACAGACAAGAAATTGTGGCAGAGACTAGTATGTAGATATAATACAGAGTAAAAGTGCATGGTCAGTTCTATCATAAATGACCATGCATTCGAGTGAAGACCCATTAAAGACCCTTTAAAATGTCGGATTTAAGTGAACTTCTGATCAGGTCACTTGCAATTGATGTAAACATTAAGTGTGAACAGACTGAAACAAACACCAAGAATCACAATGATTCTTAAATATGGCCACATTCTCGTTATTCATTCATAAATTTCACAGACACAGTCCTGGTAGTCATTTCAGCTTGAGGTGTGCATGCCAGAGACCTTTCAAAAAGGTTAGCCTGAAAGGCCTATCTTTGGTTATTTGGATTAATGAGCTTGAAAGGAGATACAAGCATGAGTATCAGCCCCCAGCACTGAAATTTCACACAGAACTGAGAAAACTAAGTTCAAGCATTCACACACAGCATTATATCTAAAAAAAAAATAAAAAGGTAGATGTTCTGGTAGAAAATTCACAAAGTTAAACGGATACAAAACTATTAGGAGAGTTAGCAGTTGCATAAATGATAAATTAAATAACACCTTCAGTTAAGCCACATATTTTATAGATGATCTATGTGGAAAGTAACACATTCTCTACAGGAAACCCACTATAACGTGGCATTTGATTATATTTAGAGCATCGTTTCTATTCACTTGCCGGGTTTAACAAACTGAAAAACATAAAATAAGAAATATAAAATGTGCATAAGTGATTTTTGTGTCCCAGGTCACATTTCAATATCTTATTTTGAAAGTTAACACTGAAATGTGCAGAAACGTGTTATCAGGTAAACCGGGGTGCCTAAACTTTCGCATATACCTGCCTTAATTCTGCCTTAATTTGGTGTAAATGTTACTTACTGAAATCTCATTTTATGAGCGAATATGCCGTCTACAGCCATGCTGTGGCAGTACTGATCCACATTTGAGGAAAAGGCTCTTAATGAGAAACAATATGGTCTGAGACATGAGAACAGCTTCTCACAGAGAATGCCAAAGTAATTTACTGAGAAGGCTGCAGATAAAACTGTTTTTCCTCTCCGACCTAGGGCGTTCATTACTCTGTTTGATGACTAGCCTGTAGGACTGTTCTGTGTTGGCTCCAGAGTGTTGCTTTGAAGTGCATTTTGTTTTCCCCTCACTGTCTAAAAATGTACTTTTCCTCACAATGCATCACGAAACTCCCCTGTCAATACATTTGGTGGGATGGGCCAAACCACAACAGTCTATTCTCCCTCTCCCTCATCTCTCATCCAGTCCAGCTCAGGCAGTCGTGTGGATAAATGGCTTTCGAGAGGCAGACAAAGAACATCTATTATACAGCAGCCCGTGGCCAGAGAGGGGAGGGTTTCATCACCATTTGTTTAGTGCAAAGTCTTGAGTGGACAAATAAAAAGTGCTGGCCAAAAGCAGCAGGAGCACTGCAGGGCTTTCGATCACACTCCTGCGCCGGATGACACTATAAAGCTGTTTTAGGGCGGCTTGGCCGGCAGCGCGAGCTCCGTCCTCCCAAGTGTGTGACTCTGCTCTTTCACTCAAAGCCTCTGCACTGTCATTTAAGGACAAACCAGAGTACTGTATTTTTCAATACAGCATCCGCTGAAGAAAACACAGCAAAAATGGTATCATGGCCATTAAAAGAAGCATATCTGGACAGTGGTTATCCTAAAGTGGGTGCTTTCTATTGATGGACAGCTTAGAAAGGGAGCTGATAAATTAGGCATGAACAGTGTTTCTGAAAAAACAGGCTACTCAGTGTTTATGAAAGTGTACAATACAGAATTCTAATCATATGTTATAGGATATTTTATCTCTCTCTCATCTACTTGCTTGTGATTTAACCTCTGCTAAGTCTTCCTTCTTCAGAACCAAATTTGAAGATTCCACATCTAACCCTCGCAAGCTCTTTGCCACCTTTTCATCTTATCTCAAACCTCCTTCTCTCCCTGTATCTCTAGATCTCTCATCAGAAGATTTTGCAAAGTTCTTCGACGAGAAGATCAACAACATTCGGGCATCCTTTCCTCCTACCACCACGCCGCCTGCCAGACAGAGACCAGACCAGGCTGTCCAGTTCCATATCTTCTCGCCGCTCTCTGCTGATGAAGTCTCACTTCTCCTGACATCCAGCAGACCTACCATGTCTCCGCTAGACCTTCTCCCATCAAGCACTCGTCAGATGATTTCATCAGACCTCATCCCTCACATCGCTCACATAATCAACGGTTCCTTGATGACTAGGCACGTTCCATACGCGTTCAAATCTGCTGTGGTCACTCCGATTCCAAAGAAACCATCACTGGACCCTTCAGATGTCAACAGCTACAGACCGGTGTCCCTCCTCTCCTTCCTTTCTAAAGTCCTCGAACGTGCAGTGGTGGTGGCCCAGTGGTAGGATACTTGCCTGTAGACCAAGAGGTCATGGGTTCAAATCCTACCTCCAGCACACCACCACTGGGTCCCTGAGCAAGACCCTTAACCCCAA
>JBBPDH010000151.1:3862768-3879593 GCA_037974565.1 Clupeocharax schoutedeni
TCTTTTTTTTCTTCATTTCCCTTCTCTAAAAACTGGTGCGTCTTATGGTCCGGTGCGTCTTATGGTCCGAAAAATACAGTATTTTTACTGTTTTTGCAACCAGTCAAGTAATCACAGGACTTATAATTAGTCACTGACAAAAATAAATACGCTGTTTTTATCCAAATCAGTAGATTCAATTGACTGAAATGTACATATGTGTTTTTCTTTTATTTCCATTTTATGTAAAGTAATTCATGCATTTAATGTTTAATTAAAATTTTTAATTTTTTGAGTTTATATGGAGAATGTAAAATATGCATTAATAAGTCTACTTAGTCAACTAATCATTGCCAGTTTATTGAGAAAATCAACCATTTGATTGACTCAGTCCAAATTGAACTAGGTCCAAATAAGTTTAACTAAAGTAAAAAAAATTAACATTGCACAATCTGCCCATCATTTGAAATGTGTATGCAGTGTTTATTTATTGACACAGTACAAGAAAAACTCCACTAAACAACCTAACAAAAGTATAAATAGGTTTAACTAGCTAATTTGCTCGTCTACAGTTACTCAGTCTAGATTACAAATGTACGTAGCTCAGTGACACTTTGCATTTTAACTCACACCTGAATATCTGAAGCTTTGCCGTGTTGTTCAGACAGCTGTAAACAAACCAGTCACACTGATTGGTCCTGTCCTTTATCTAAAGGAATTAGGAATTTTCCTCACCAAAGGCCACACTAAGGGTACTCAGAGGAAGCTCGCCACCGCCCTTTTCAAAGATAAAATCAGACAAGCGACATGGTGGAGGTCTTTCTATCTGGACAGTTAATCTAGATTCCATTCCTGTATTTTGTAGTCACAAGTCAAAGTCAAACAGGCAGGTCAGGTTTCAAGGATGGGAAACTGGATTTAAGCTTTGGATTAGAAGAATCTGAACTTTTATTGTGGGAGTTATTGTGGGAATGGGTATATGAGGACTGGAGGATCGTAGCTTTCACCAGCTGAGGTAGGGGGTTTAGACTGACCAAGGAAAATGTGAACTGTTGTTAGATGTACAAGCTCCTTTCTTACTTGGAGGCAGTGTTAAACGAATAAACCCTTGGTTTCTTTAGATCATTGTTTTTACCCTGTAGTGTTTTATGTTATCCCATGTGTTGTTTAGTTCTATAAAACAAATTGTGAAATAAGGATATGTAGTGCTATTCTTCTTTGTAAAATGTGCACTTGGTCACTCTAAAACTGACCATAATGGAAAGCCTATAGGGATCCTAGTGTTGCTTTCAACTTTCAACCCAGAAACAGCAATCTCAGCTGGATCCCTTCTGGTTTTGCAGCAGGGTGAATACACTCTGGTGTACATTCCAAAGAGCCTGTGTATGAAATATTAATATCGGCCTATGATGTTTTGTGTAGCCACCTGCCATGTGTGTACTACACGGCCTGTATTATTGATGGCTCAAAGCCCCGTTTGGAGGTGAGGCCGTGGCTGTTTTAGACTCTCCTCTGATATTCTGGGCTTCTTCTCAATGAGAAAGGCCTTTCTGCATCACAAAGCCCTGATTCAGTCTCATATGAGTGTGCTCAAAATACGGACAGCTGAACTGAAGTCTGTTGCAGTTTGATTTAGGATAGCATGTTTTTAATTTTTCAAATATAAGAGTTAAAGACATATTTTAAGGAACTTTTTCTATAGCATGCATTTTTAGTTTTAAGTATTAGTTATTTTTTCATTTTATTTTTTATTTTATTTCTGGAGTGGAATGTTCAAATTTGTTTCAATTCAATTTTAATTTTTGAAATTTTTATACAATCTTTAAACTTCATAGAACAATCCATGCTGTTTGATTCATCAAAGAGTATTTCACCATCAGACATGATCTACTGAAAGCTGAACCTATATTGGTTGAATTTCAGTGTGATTTTGGGCTTCTCAATGAGAAATGCCTTTATGCATCACAGAGCCCTGATTCAGTCTCATATGAGTGTGCTCAAAATACAGACATGCTCTTGCCGGCTTTACCATGTGTTTAACTCTTTAAAGATTTGTTCAAACATTCTTTAGTTTTGGAAAATTATGATTTTTGAAATGGTAAACCACACGCATGCCTTCTCTGATGTGCAGATCAGAACCTACTATACTTACACATTAATGATTAGAGGTGAAAAAATCTCAAAAGATGGATATATATTTACATCAGTCATTGATTGTAAATGCATTCAAATGTAATGAAAGTCTTAATAAGTAATTATAGAATCCGTCTAAACGCCGATTACATTGTACATTGTACATTCTTCACATATGATTAAAAGGGCCAAATGTGTGTGAAGGATGTGTGAAAGCACCATTTACTTTGCACATTCAAATACAGCTAAAAAATGTACACTGATATCTACTAGGGGGAAAGATAATGGAAGGTAGAGATTTCATTTGCATTCTCTAAAGTAGGATATGTTGGCATTTGTTGCATGCGTAAGGACATGTGTACGTATACATTTCTTGCATTTGAATAGTTTTTCTACCGACTCACTGGTGATACATTCAAACCAAAGCTTGACTCAGTGTGAGCGCTACGAACTGAGCTGGTAATGTAGCTGTATCTAACTTAAGTTTTATTTAGATGTAGTTTCTTAAATCTGCCTTCGTGAATTCATGATGCAATAGTCAGAATTGACATATAAATTCATTATCAAACACATCATTGGAGAATGCAAAGTTATATGCAGACGCATGTAATTATTTTACTAATTGTTTTACTAAATGTTAACTTGAGAATTTTTGTTGAATAATTATTAAATATCTAATTTCGCTACTACTTGGTCCCCCGGTCACTTGTGTCTGAGACAATAAAGCAGTGCTGCAACCACTTAAAGATAGCAATTTTTAAAGCCAGATTAGGAAGTGTGTGTCAGATTTTGTCCTGGAAACTAAAGTAAAGTGTTCAGCAATTTTAGCACGAAAGTTCCAGTGTGGTCCGTCTCAAGGGTAAGGCTATTTATTCCATGCATGTTTGTCTCACTGTAGATGGCTTTATCAGTGTTTACACAGGAGGAGGCCAGCACTTTTGGAGTGAGAGCAACTCTTACAAATTCTGCCTCCTGTTCAGCATTATTATCAGCTCTCTCAAATCAGCATCTTTTCGGTTTGCGAGGCATCCTGGCCCATATTTCTCTGGTGGATTGGTGTACTGACCTTTAAGAAAAGGTTACATGGTGGACTAAACTGGCCAGGGGAGAGGCCTGTGGGCCAGAGACCTCTCAGGTGTTGTTGTGGGTCAGTAAGAATAGCTGACACTGAAATGGGCTGGAGGACAGTGCGAGGGAATGCAGTGTGAGTGTGCTGCTGATTCAGGGGGTTGTGGATTCAGGGGCAGGGAGCTGGCTCCCCGTCCGGCTGCATTATGTAAGCCGAGAGCTCCACAGAGAGAGAGAGGGGCCGCCTGGCTCGGCGTCTGTACATGGAGTCTGGTGCAGCGCAGCCACCATGACACACAGCGAAACAAGAGCTCAGAGAGAGCCACTGGTGTGCATGAGCTTCTACACAGCTGGCAGATGATACAAACTATCTCTCAGGACATTACTCATGAGATGGGTTATTATTTAGTAAAAAAATTTAAGACTTTAAGTTAATATTAAATAACGTATATAAACAAAGGTAATGCGGGGCGTAGTTGTGAGACTGAGAAATTGAAGTAAGGGCTCAGTACAGAACCTTGTAGTTCTCTTGTACTCTGACTTCTGCAAAACGTAACAGTTCCTCTATGCCAGTGCTGGGGGACATTAATAAAATCAGTGTCAGAGTATTTTCCAAACATATTACAGTGTCAGGTATTTAGCATAGCATTATTAATTAGTAAATTAGTAGTATTAGTAATGTATTGGTAATGTAATGTATTAGTATTAGTGCTAAAATAATGTCTTACACACCTGATATATAATGTTGTATTTGGACTGTTTTGCTCTATTTTACACATAATACACCATTGTTAATAGTGACTGGGCAGAATTTGCATTTCTAAAAAGGAAAACATGATATTTTTTCTAAATATTTATTATGTGGTCTAATGTATAAAGATTCTGTTACTTAAGAAACCTGCACATTAAGAAAGCAGATGCTTGGTGCCATAAATTATATGTGTGGGTGTATCAGTTAAAGTAATACGTCCATGTTGCAAATTCTGGTACTGGTACATTTGAATGAAGTAATTAGCTAAAAGTAGCAATCCACTCAATTCCCTCTTGTCATCAGATTCACCGGTCTCTCACCGGTCAGCCCTGAGGAACTGCCTCCAGGCAGCACAAATAACTCAGCACCTGCCTACACACACACCAGTCAGCCCCAACATTAAACCCAGTGACGGGTAAAGTATCATCGCTTATGTCATTACAGTGGCACCTGTCAAGGTGTGTGACAATTCAGGCAGCAATCGATCATGTGGTAGCAGGACAGTCAATTGTATACGTCTGAGCAACTTTGATAACATTCAAATAGTGAAAGGTCTTCTGGGGTCCCCTCTATGCAGTGGTTAGTATCTAACACATGTATACTAAGGAAGGTACAACCAATGAACCAGTGACAGGTTCATGAGCAGTCAGGTCTCACTGATGCACGGTGGCAGCAAACGTTAGCCCATGTGGTCTGATCCCACAGAAGAGCTACTAGAGCACAAATGGCTTTAAAAGAAAGGTACAGAAACACAGAGTGCATCATAGCTTGAGATGTATGAAGCCGCATAGCTGCAGACCGATCAGAGTGCCCATGCTGATCCCCCTGTCTACTCCTGAAGGCACCTACAGGGGGCCCGGGAGCATTCGAACTGGACCATGGAGCAATGTAAGAAGGTGGCTTGGTCTAATGAAGAACATTTGGGAAGAAGGGAAGCTGGTGGTGGCAGTGCTTTTCTCTGGGCAACATTCTGCTGGGAATTCCTGAGTCCTGCATTCCTGTGGATGTTACTTTGACATGTACCACCTACCTGAACATTGTTGCAGAACAGGAGCACCCCTTCATCACAGCATGGCCATGGCTTCTTTCGGCAGGATAATGCACCCTGGAATATTGGATTGCAAAAAGTTCAAGGTATTGACTTGACCTCCAAATTTCCCAAAACCTAATTTGATTGAGCATCTGTGGGGTGTGTTGGTGAAACTCGTCCAATCAACTGAGGTCCCACCTCACAACTTACAAGACTTAAAGGACACCTGCAGAGGTCTTGTGGCTCAGAGCTATTTTAGCAGCCTGAGTGAGACTTATATGATATTTGGCAGGTGGTTTTAAAATTATGATCTATAAAATATGAATATTAATCACCTTGAAATACCAGCTAATACATCATATACCCTCCTAAAAGTTTTAAACACTTTTAAGAGCAACTTGAAGAACAAATCAATAAGTTAATCAATAAGAGCCTCTGAATATGACATTTGCTGTATTTTCCTGAAGGCCTGGTAGAGGGATTGGAGAAATGCAGCTTAATGTATCTTTGCTGTGCCAAGATCATTTTTAGAGTATTTCTGCAGAGTTTTTATTTGATTTTATTTAGACGTTATATTGTTCTTGTAATTCCCTCTAAGATCAATAAAGTTTTCTGATTCTGATTCCTCTGGCCAAACCGCTTTATGCGTTATATTTGTAGTATGCAGTTTCAGTGCAGTTTAAGCTTACATGATCTATTGTCACCATTGTAAGGATTGATCATCCTTCAGTCACAGATGCACTATAGTTTGTTGCACAGGGACATATAGCTATGTTTTGAAGCCAGGTCTAGTTTTACAGAGCATTGCGTTAATATTCTAGGTTATTTTTTCAAAATGAAATTTGTTGGTCTTGTCTCCTTCTGTTTTCCACCCATCATCCACCTCCTCCCCTGAGAAATCAGATGAGGCAGGATTTTCCCCTAGTGTAAATCAGGCGAGGTGGGGGGGTCTTTATAGGAAAACTCTGCAGCCCCAGGGCTGCTCCCACTGTTCCTCATGACAGATGTCCCCCGCAGAGCAACTGGATTGTCTCATCAGTCCTGCCCGAGGGACACAGATTGTGTTTGTCACGACGGGCTAGCACAAGCTACTCTTTAAACATTTAATCAATCTCTGTGAAGTTAGCACTGCTGAATGTTTAACTGCTGCACTATGAAAAAGCTGAGGTGCTGAAAAAGACCACATGTCCATGTTAAAGTCAGATGTTTGGCCGTTCTCTAATAGCCAAACGTGTGGCATCAAGTCAGAGCTTTGACATGAAGCCAAACATCTTTGACAGTAATCACTTTTGTGACTTTTCCAGCAGGGTGATGAACACTGACCTTTCCTTCCTTCACACCTTCCTTCACAAGTGAAAGTATGGCCATATCTAATCGTGCTAACCTCCCCTCCCATTTTTCTGAGCTGCTTATCCTAATCAGGTTTGTGGGGGAGATGGTGCCCACCTCAGCATTTAAAAGTTGAAAATGAAAAACACAATGGACAGGGCACACAAACACACTCACACACACACATTCACACCTAGTGGCTTAGCATCTACAGTTCACCTGACATAGTACATGTTATTGGACTTTGGAAGGAAACCAGAACTCCATGCAGTCACTAGCAGGAAAAACAAACCTCACACAGAAAGACCCCTGCCAACCCCAGCTAGGAATCAAAGCCAGGATCTTTTCAGTGCGAGGTGACAGTACTAACCACTGCAACGCAATGTCACCCTAAACAGAAACAATTCTTAGCAATTTTAGGAGATGCATCTGGAACAAAACTATTGTTAAAACTACAGTGCAGAAAGTAATTTTGTTTGTGAAAATTGCAACTGGTTCCCCTCAATGACTTTCTTGGGAAAGTTTTCTAACCAACGGCACATAATTTTCTAACCACCGGCACACCAATAATGTTCACATTTGAGAGCCTTGTTGAGAAAGAGTGAAGCCTGCTGGTAAAGTTTATCATTTGTTGCACTTCCTCACCTTTATGCCATCTAGTCTCATTTTTAGCCAAAACCTGCATCGCTACCATGGTTATCTAGAAAATATCTGTATGATAGTCAAAACACAGAGCCACATCACTATTGTTAGCAATGCAAAAGCAGGGCTTAGTTAAGATAGTTCCTCAACATTCCATGTAATATCTCCCATCATCACCACAACAGATCCTTCAGGGTTAGCTCTGTTGCACTGATACTTCTGTTCTTAATGTCCTTGTGCTTGTTCAAATGTCTACTAGAGCAGCAGTCCCCTACCGTTTTTGCACCATGGACCAGTATCATGTAAAACAATACTTTCACAGACTGATACCATGTAAAACAATACTTTTACAGACAGCCCTGCAATACAATACCTATCCATTAATAGGGCTTCCGCTGAAATAGTGGGAGCCCCATGCTTGATACCCTCAGCTGAGCATTTTTTCAAAATAAAAGATCTTTCAGACTGTAATAATCAATATTCTGGCTTTCTGTTTGGCCCCGTGGTTGGGGACCACTGTACTAGAGCATAAAATTGGTTGGTGGTGGCCCAGCGGGTAGGATAGGGTCATGGGTTCAAATCCTACCTTTAGGATACCACCACTGGGTTCCTGGGCAAGACCCTTAAACCAAAGTTGCTTCAGGGAGACTGTCCCCTGTAGTTACGGAATGGAAATTGCTTTGGATAAAAGTGTCTGCTAAATGTAAACAGAACTATAGATGATCCTGTTGCTCCAGTCAGTGCTATGTTACACATCCTTCTTATCATATTCAGTGAGTCGGTGCATCAGGAGCATCCTTCATCCAACAAGTCACTGGGTTCTTGTACATGTAACTGGAATAAGCAGGTTATTTTTAATGAGCTGAAGTTCTGCTTATGAAATTAGGCCTGGCCTCCAGACAGATCTCAGAGGACCATCATGTGGTAGAAGCAGCCTTTGGAAAGGTCAGGTTGTTTTCCTTTTCATGTCCATTTTCATCCCCCTCGTCTCACTGCCAGAATGAGGAGTGGCATCTCATTCAGAGTGGATGCAGCATTTACTTATGATTTTGGAGGAGGGGTGTGTGTGCAGTCCACCTCCCTGAAAAATGGACTTCTTATTGCAAAACTGTGCCTGGACTCAGAGAAAGGCAACTGGAGGAAAACTCTTTAGGCTGCAATAAATAGTAATTTTAGGTAGCCTTTTGCACATCAGCATGTACAAATGAACAGCACTCTTTCTTTGTATGTTTGCCCCTTTCACTTTCATCCTGCATATTAATGTTTCATGATTTACAGTCATTTGTGCTTCCCACACTAGGGAGATACTTTAAATGTCACGCGTCACATTTCACTGCACATAAATGTCCATATATTAGAAGTTCCCACAGGTTTTCCTGGACACTGTGTAATGCTGATGTGATGATTCAGCAATATTTTGATGACTGATGTCTGTCTGTTTGGGCATTTGATTCACACTTTGTTTGAACTGTGTCTGCAAACACGACAGAGGAAAATCTCCAGTATGTACATTAATACAATGGGCCCAAAAGCATTTGGGCAATTTAATCATATAAGCAATGTTAATGTTTTAGGTTGCTTCATGAAAGGATTCTTTGTGTCCGAAGCCTTTTTCAGTTGGACTCATTTCAGATCTGACTCATTCTGCCTGCATGTTACGTACAAACCCAGCACATCAGGTCAAGCGTGCAGTTTGTAGGCTGTGCGTTTGTTGAGGTGCATATGCATTTAGAGGAGGTTTATATAAAACATGGGTGGGTCATACATAAAGTGGGTGGGTGGGTTTGATTACAAATTCAAATCTGAGCAACTCGCTTTTTTCAGATTTGTGTGTCTCCACCTTTTAAACCAGCTATAAGTTCTTGCAAGGGTCTCCAAAGACTTTCTTTAACAACAGCAGCAAATAGAGTGGTGAGACAGGGCCACTAGCGTCAAAGACAGAATTAAAGTGAAATCTGGTCATACGTGAACACACCACAGCACGAAATACTTCCTCTGCATTTAACCCATTCACCAAGTGAAGCAGGGGGCAGCTACAAACACAGCACCCAGGGAGCAGTGTGTGGTGACGGTACCTTGCTCAGGGTACCTCAGAGGTTCCTAGCGGTCTTGGGAATCGAACCTGGACTTTCTGATCACAAGGCGAATGCCCTAACCACTAAGCCACCAAATGCCCCACAGAATATCCCTGTTCAGACTCGGGATCAGATGTAAATGTGTTAGAACACATCAGAACACACAGAATCTGCTGTGATGCAGAACGTATATTTCTAAACTCTGTTTTCTTATCTGGGATGGAATTAAACCCCTGTTGGACGTTTTAGAAAAAATTTGGTTTTAATTCTGCTAATCCATCAGTGAGCCCATCTGTGAGCTTTTTCTCATCTTTATGTCAGGCCTGTTCTCCTCTATGTCATTGACATCTTCCTCAACCAAGTATTTTTGTCTCTTCTTCTTTCCTCCCATGCAGGTTTCCCGTTTTCTTTTCTGAAAAAGCTCCCATACTCTCCATAAATATGTCAGCTGGTAACACTGTAACGAGGCCTGGTATTGTCAGACAAATTTCCCTGATTTTCTGTTATGATAAGTCAATGGACTGCTTGTAGAATAGTATGCAGCCATCATTCATTTCTTTTCTTATCATGAAATGTTGAACCTCCGAATGTTAAGACTTCCCATAGAATACAATGACACCTTTTGTCGCATTCTGAAGAACTACATAATAATTTCGGTTAAAGCACCGAAATATTCTGTAAATAAGACACCTATGAAACACAGTGTGAATATAGCAGCAGCAGAGCAAAGAATGGGCAGTATAATAAACAGAAAGGTATTTACAGTGGTCTGAGTTGTTTGTTTAAGGCAGAAAAGATCCATATGTGCACGCATTGTGTTTAGAAAAAGAGAGTGAAGTACAGGGGAGAGGTGAGCCACTTCTGAGCCATTTCTCTAGAATCTCATATCTTTAAATTGAAGATCTCCTTTATTTCAATTAATTTCTTCATATCATACCAGGTGTAATAAAAGGGGACTGATAGAGGTGCACAGTCATCGAGATGGTCTATCAGCCTAATCAGCTTCCTGCATCTTGATGTTTTGTGTACAGGAAACCACTGCGGAAAGAGGAGAACGGCACGAGCCGAGGAGAGTACGCCATGAGCTCTCGCTGCAAGCAACAGGTGGTGGAGACCAACAGCACTGGAGTATAGTTCGGACAGACAGCAAGCCAGAGGAACACCGCAGATACTCCTGACGCCACCACACCGTCTCTTTCTCCCAGCTTTGAAGGCTTATGGAGATGGATGAGAGCTAGAGAAGGAACTTTTGAAGAAAATTTGAGCCATGACTCTGCCTGAGTGGGAGATATGAATACTAAAAAAAAAATACACTTAAATGACAAGTGCTGTTTAATGATTGATGTATGACAGTACGCAAAAGGTTTAGAGTTAATCTGGAGCCCAGAGACTCATTGTTATGGTGGACCAGATGACAGCTGTCAGTATCCTGAGGCTGAAGCTGTCAGGCCCTGAGACACCTCGGAGCCTCCCTGGGGACTTTATACCAGTAAACACCAACAACAAATCAAACGCATGCACTTTCTGTTGAATGCAATGACGTCTTAAGATTTCTCTCACCGCTCTCCACTCTGTGTGTGTTGCTCTGCCGTTTCCTCCCTCCCCCCATCATGTAAATAAAGAAGGCCATGTTGCTTTGTGAGCTCTGATACACTTTCGATTGGAGCACATCCTGCAGTTTGTGCACTGGGTTTAAGTGAAAGGAGGAGAAGGAGATCGATCGCAAATTTTTTGTATGACTATGCAACTGGAAAGGTTTGAATCATAGTGGTGCATGTTCATGATATTAAAAAACCCAGTGTTAGCATCATTTGCTGCTAATCAACATTGCTGATTGGTCGAGCAGTCTGATTCTCGCTGGCCAGTGACTTGCTCTGATGATGTTCCTGTATGTGTGTAACTGACTGTCATTTCTTATCATCAGTAAATAGGCTAGAACACATGCCACATAGACATAAATGAAAGACTGTTATTTAACTAGGGCTACATCATGAAGTTAAAAGAGGTTTTTTTTATTTTGTTTGTTTGCTTTTATTATCACAGGTCATTTAACTCCTTTGCACAAATACTTGCACCTTATTATGTCATGAACTTACTTAATGTTCACCAAGAAATAGAAATACAATTTAAAACAAATAATAGAACAGAATCATGAGCTACAGATCAGTTCAGCCATTAGCATGTGCAGACCATGCCAGAATATAAACAAGAAAATAATTCCTAAAGATATACTATGTTATTAAAAAACAAACATTGTTTTGGATACATTTTTACACTGCAGGCAAAAGTAGGCCAGATGCATTTTAGTTTTTGCAAAATAATATTAGAAGTATTTGAGGAAGATTGAGAAATTTTATATACAAGCCTTCTACACATATTTGCTACAAATGGAAATGTAAACTTTATCCAATAAACCCATAGATTATGAGCAATGCATAAACAAGCATTACAGCTTAGCACTTAGATAAACGGTTTATTTAAAGGAACAAGAGGGACTAGTTATGACTAAATATTATATATTGGATTGACTGATAATATTTACATCTTCTATAAATACAAATGTATGTTTTTTGCTAAACATGAACTTTCTAGGCTTAGTTACCCCTGCATTGTTGAAGCTACACATTAGAATAATAGATATTTCAAAGTAGCACCATTTTAAAGCCACAAAGAGCTATGAAGACAGAATTGATTTAAATTCTGTGACTCATACACAACTCAGTACCCGTCTTCAGGAGGAATCTGGGAAAATCTGTTTCTGATTCTCAGATATATGAGAAGACAAATTCTACTTCAACCTGAACTTCTAAACAAGTGTTACATTTTACCCAGTGTTACCCAGTGTTAGGTTATGCATCACTCCCCAGACTCTCAATCCAACTATAATTTAAAAGCCCCAGTTTATTATCAGAGGCATAAAATAGATTTATAACTCCCTCATAGCCCCCACTTTCCAGTTACCTTAACTAATAAAATAATAAATACAACGAATAAAACATTTTTAGATTGGCGTTACATTAGGACTACATTAATTGCAATTCTTTGCATAGAAATCAGACAATGCAAGGACATTTAGACATTTTATGCACATTTATTTATTTTACCTGTATTAGCACTAACAAAAATGAGCCGCAAATTTTTTTAAATTATTATTTATTGACTTCTGAATTTTTTTGCTTCTCTCTGTGCCATTCTTTTAACAGTCACTGTATATAACTTTGTTAATTTAATGGATTTTAACACAAGATATACTAATACTGGTTTGGCATTAGTTCAAAGGGTGGAAACTCAGTAAGAGGATTACTTTTATTGTTCATGCTGGATCTGAGTTAAAAATCCAAAGATGTGATGTAATGGTGGTGATGTAATGTTCCTACATAGTGCAACTGAGCAGTGAATCCCTTGGGTTTTGAAATGTTTATCTAAGTCACCAAGACCATCATGTAAACGACCATTCCTACCGTTTGACGCTGTGTAACACACACTCTCCCAGCTACCGTACACTGTCCTCATGCTCTCTCCATTCAGACATACTGAAGATCAATGTGTATTATAATGTACAAAGTTACTCTGAAATATATTGCATGAATGTAAATATCAATATTTGCCTTCTTGATCGTATTGTGTACAGAGTAAGAGAAAATGTGTTTATAGGGATAAATATATGTTGATGTGGTATCAGAACTGTGTGTTGTTTGTTTGTCTGGAACAAGCCATTAATGTATATTGGAGTAATTAAAGGTTGTTGCACAATGTATGCATCACATACCAAAATGTTGGTAATACATAATATATATTGCAACATGCTGACTTTTTTTAGTTTTAAATAAAATTGTACTATTGAATCTCTTGCACTGTCACAGTTGTTTCGCTCTAACTCACTTTGTATACAGTGAAAAAAAATAAGAGCCCACTGCCATTTATTTTGAAATCTTTATGAGTATGAACCCATTCCATGTCAGTGCTCTGTTAAATTCCTACACAAGCAACTCATTCTGCTTAGTGATCACCTGAATCACATCTTATTTAATGAGGAAAAGTATAAAAACACTCTCCTCTCGCAATGAGACCACATCTTTTACACATTTATAAACAGGCCAGACTGTTTGAGTAAAACCATTAGTAGAAAGAAATAGAAGGGACTTTAACTTAAAATTATTCTGTTGTAAACACAGTCACCTTTGAGTTTATTGTATTTGTGATTTCTCAGAAACCAAAGAATTACATACGTTCTATTATCGTCCCTCACTCCAGAACTAGGAGTTATTAAGCCAGTTTTTGTTGTGCCCCTTGATTTCTGTAAATTTGGTCCATCCTGGAAGTGTCTGTTCATCACATTTATATTGGAACATTCCATGATTTTCTAGGACTATGTAAAATCAAAACGGACTGTTTACATAAATGGACTGTAACCCGTAACAGTGTTTATGTACTATATTAAACAAAAAAGGCTTGGCTTTCCATGAAATGGTCCCCATTTAAATGTGATTTATTAAGCTAAATAATACATGACTAAGAGACTTACACAGTTCGTTATTGCCAGCATACCTGTCATTCCTTTGTCCACAAATACTTTCTTTTATTCCTGTTCAATTTCATTCCCATTCAATTCAATTTAACACACTTTGTTGAAAGCTGCAAAGTCCAGCTACTGAGCTGGAATGTGTTTGGTCATTAAAACTAGTCAATACAATTAACTCTGCAACCTTGCAATCATTTTGCCCTTGTGCTGTTTTGCCATTACAAAAATCTCCAAATAATCTCTACTAACAGAGCAAACTTTAAAATCAATTTAGTCAATATCAAAGTTCATTGTAAGTATTTTGAAAATGTTTCTTATTACAGGTTGGATGTTCTGTTAAGCTTATTAAAGAAAACCAACAGAAGTTGAATAGAAAAGCATGCAACGGTGAATCATGGGAGGGTTTTATAAGCTTTATATAATTTTACAGAATGCGTTCCTTCTTGATTGTTTGCTACCTGTACATGATAGATAGTTTTACACTTTATATTTAGATTGTCTTGTCATTTTATTATTATTGCTTATATATTTTCTAAAAATAAAAGCATTTCATACATTCTGTAACTGGTTTCTGTGTTTACGGTCATTTTACAGAAAACATACCACATCCAGTTGCTCCACTGTGTGATATTCAGTTGTTATATACCTGGTTTGGCTGTGAAATTGCAGTAAACACTACTGCTGCTTATTCAGTCCTTGTTGACCATCAGTCTGTGAATTCTCTCCTGAAGAGTAATTCAGGTGAATGAAATGCAGGATGTAATTTCCATGTAAAGCAATTTTTCTCATTTTCAGTGGAGTGGTGTTATTACCTCAGCATGGATGAAGATGATGGATTGCCCAAAAATATTTGCCATCACTGTCGTTCAGCCACATTTGAAGGCTGATGGTGTCAATTACGCTGACAGGAGCAAAGTAGCATGTCAGTCAAAGCCAAGAATTTATGGGTGCACATTTGTTTCAGTGTGTGTGGTGTGTTTTTCAGTATGAGAACATATATTCACATTTAAGTATGTATTGTGTTGTATTTTTTGTTAACAAAAGGGCAACACTATTCCATTTTAGTCAAGGTGAGCCCTAGCATTAAAATTACTGGCCACTAGCACAAAGCATCTTAAGTACATTTGAATGAAGGTTTTCCATTTACCTTAAGTCAACTGAGTAAGATGTCTTCAGCCATTTCATACCCTTTAGATGTAACAGAAATGTAAAAAAAATTCCATCATTTTAAATCCTAAATACATAGTTTTAGACTTATATATTTTGATCGTTTTAAAATGTCATTAAAAGCCCTTCATTTAAAGGTACCAATTAAGCATTTATGTTAAAATATTTATTTGAGATAAATATTTAAGATGTTGTATGCAAGTTGCCACAAGCTTAATACAAATTGGTCATTCCAGCCTCACATGATCCCAAGAGGGTCATACCAGAAGGGTATAAAGTCCCCAGCGCTGGACTGTGAAGTGAAGTGATGGAGTGATGGCTCTCTGGAGCGATGGAGGTCCATCCAGTACCTTTGAGATGAACTGGAGTGGTGTTTCAGATTCAGAACTAATCATCCAGCATCAATAAAGCTCTTAGGTCTGAATGCAACCAAGTCTCCACAGAAATGTTCCAATATGTCATGGAATTCCTCCCAGAAGAGCAGAAACTGTTACTGCAGCAAAGGGGGACAAATTACCCTATTCACTTATTTCAGAAGTAATGCTGGATAATGCAAAAGTATTAGGCACATACTATTTAAAAATAATATTTAATTGCTGTTTAGATGTGCAGTGAGTGTTTTTGCATGTTATAACTGAAAATACTAAATAAAACAAACAAAAAATCAATACAAATACAAGTAAATCATGATGTTGTTTTCAGTGAATTAATATGTTTCTAATGGAAGTCTAGTATTACGTGTAGTTTCCATCAGAAACTTTGTTTGACTCAGTCAATCCATCAGCAAATCAGGAGCTGCTGATAGAATTTCACAAATCCAAACAATGGCTGGAGGAACCTGGAACTGAACCTGTGTTCTCCTCACCAGCTCAGACAACTACTTTTACAAACAAAACAAATAAGTTTTACTGGGTTTTTTGCTTGTTTGCATTCATTCTAATGTTAACTTTGCTAGGAGAAAAACCACACACTGAGAAAATTGGTTTAATGCAATTTGCAATGAGGCACAAGATTTCTGCAGAGTACTGTATGTATGACTTTGTGTTTTAATAAACCTGTGTGTGTGTGTGTGTGTGTGTGTGTGTGTGTGTGCGTGTGTGTGTGTGTGTGTGTGTGTGTGTGTGTGAGAGAGAGAGAGAGAGAGAGAGAGAGAGAGAGAGAGAGACCAGATATATATGAAAATATTTGTGTGTAAGTATGTAAATGTGCACGGAGCTGAGGCCCAAAGGCAGCGTGGCCTTGCCTACAGGCAGAATGAGGAGCTGGGTCCCTCACATCTTCTGCTTGACTTGGGCTCCAATTTCAAAGCTTGAGTTCACTCCTAATTGGCCCTTATATTAACTCACCCAGTATTAATGCAATGTTGATGTTTTTTAACTACCAGAGAGCAGCCATATCTACATCCAGCCATCCTACACCAACGAGGGGGAAGTGGCTACTGCAAATGTGTTTACACCAATACATTTTAAACCTGCAAATAAGGTCAAAAATGTTGATCAGAATAACCAGCGTCGCAGTCATTATCATCTCAGATACACACTGCTTCATAGATACCTATATAGCAATGCTGCATGGGAGCAATGGAAGAGTAGCTATGCATAGGATTTGAATGGAAAGGGCTGGCAGAGTGCTCTCCAACCTCTCCATCAGACGTGCCATTTGAAGATAATGCAATTAGACGGCTGGGGCCATTTGGAGCACTGATGCGTCGCTCCTCCGCCGAGACTCGATTCTGCTCAGGAACAAAGCCATCTCGACAGCCTGTAAATCACCCGGCTCAGCAAGGATGTGCAGGCTCAGAGAGGGAATGCAGTCCCCTTCGGTCCTGACAAGCCTCTGTACACAAAGCATAGCATGATTGTGCTGTAATCAATGACTAATGACTAAGACAATGGACTTCAAGGGTCATCTTTGGACTCAAAACTTTAGTAACAGCTTGAAGTAGCTATAAGTAAGCAATGCTTCGTATTAAATACACAGTGTATTTGGTGCTAAGCATTTTTCGAGCATTTCTGGAGAGTTTTATTTCAACTTGTACACAAAGCAATTCAATTCAATTCAATTCAATTTTATTTATATAGCGCTTTAAACAATGGTCATTGTCACAAAGCAGCTTTACAAAATGAAAT
>JBBPDH010000151.1:3902736-3937676 GCA_037974565.1 Clupeocharax schoutedeni
CGGGCCCCATGGGTATAGGCCCGGCCACCAGGCGCTCGCCATCGAGCCCCTCCCCCAGGCCTGGCTCCAGAGGGGGACCCCGGTGACCTGTGTCCAGGCAAGGGAAAACATTTCTCCATGCTGTTTCTCTTCATAAGGGTTCTTGTGAGCCGTTCTTTGTCTGGTTTCTCACCCAGGTCCTGTTTGCCATGGGTGACCCTACCAGGGGCTTGCGCCCCCGACAACATAGCTCCTGGGATCATACGAACACGCAAACCCCTCCACCACAATAAGGTGCCGACTCCAGGATGGGAAGCTAATAAAACATGTTTTAAATGTACATCTTTGTGAGCTGCCACATGTTCATTCCATCTATTGAATTTTAAGCACATACAGCACATAAAGGAACTTATATATTGTCAGACAATAAGGCATTTATTCCCTTATTTATTCCTTTAATTAACTTAAGAATTCTTGAATATCAACATTTTGTAAATCATTTGTGGAGTTTTTGTTGATGCTTCTTTTTCTATTTAGATCTTAATTTGTTGTTACTTCTGTAAAACTGAACCAAAAACATACTCTTGTGGTAGATGTATTGGGTCTTATACCCATCAAGGACCTTAAAATGCCCTGAAAATAGCACATATTAATCACAAGTGGAGGCTTTTTAATTTTTAGTCCTGCTGAACTCACTAAACACAGAATCCTAAAAATTATTTATTAGTCCTTCTTCCCAAGGAAACACTTCTGAAACCCCAGTTGTTGTTTGCGGCCAAAACACTTTACAGCAGGCCACATTTTAACTAAGAAGAGCAGGGTTTTTAGTTCACACAGCATTCCAAGGTCACATTGACCTTTTCTCCAAATCCTCTGTGGTGCTGCACAAAGTAAAAAAGCGACAAGATTTTGTTAAAACAAAACAATGAACATTGCTGTCAGCTTATTATTTTTTTTTGCAAAAAAAATAAATATTTTTTTTCCTTTTGCAAAAAAGGAAATATTTATTAAAACTTGTTTTTGGGTTTCCTGTAACGTTTTGAAAAATCTGCAGGAGCTTATTTGATTGGAAAGTGTTCATTTGGAGCTCAAACCAAATCAACTAAATGTTCTTCAGCAAGTCTTCTAACTAAAGATTTGTTTTCACATATGTGTAAGGCTTCTGTTGTCCACATCTTGAAAAACTGACATGGATCAGAATTTTTCCGTCAGAGATTGGCTTTTATTTCACATTTTCATGTTTTTATATCCTTAATGTCTGTAGACCAATAAAGTAATGATGCTTTCAAAATTATAAGCCGTGCATGACAGCTGGCCTTCGAGAAGAAATGGAACATTGGGCAGAGGCAATAACTAAGTGTCGTTTGGGAGACATCATCAGTTTGTGTATGAAACGGCCTCACATAGAAGGACATTAGATTATCTCATAGTTTCCCCTATAAAGCAGGTGAAGACTTTGAAGTTAAAAGTGCTCGTATTTTATTTGTGGTTCTGGACGTGTTCTATCCTCTTCTGAACTGGAGTTCCCCTCGTCAATGCCTGTTTCAGGGGAACTCTTTCTACATGATCAGCATTCTCTGCTAAATTTGGAAACCATGTGCACTTTATTGAATCTCTATACAATATACCCTGATGTTTTAAGTGTCTGTCCTTTTCTACTTACAGCTAGCAAATGATTTTGAAGGAGGAATGAATCTTGATTTTGTCAGAATTTAAATATGAGTTCTTCATATTTTCAGATCCTATGCTTCCATTATATCCTGCTTGAATTTCTGACAGTATAACAAGATGTAACATTTTTTTAAATAAATGGCAGATTAAGTATTCTATGCTTGAGATAAAAGTAACAATACAGGTGCTTATATTATTTTTCATCCATTCTCTTTCGAATCAGAATATGTTATAGCAAATGCCACTCGGTCAGTTTTTTCTAGATCTGTAGAACTGTCCGATATAATCTGAATTTCCAGGTATTTGTATGTTACAGTGGTGTTTACACTGGTTTAGTTCAGGCATCCACAGAAGAGTGGAGGTGCCTGAAATGACACATATATGAGCTTTTAATTATCGCATGTTAAAAATGCTTAGTTCAGAATTTCTGAAAAAGGGTTCATATCAAGGTGCAACAAGTTTGATTTGCAGAAATAGCTGCTAATGTGTGTTGCTAGTTTAAATGGGCATTTAAGAGATTACTGTGAATTGCTTTATGGACTGTGCTACTATTTGCTTAGTCTTTATTGCACTGTAACAGTTTTGTGAACTTTGGTTCTTCTCTTATAGGTTTTTGCACAGTTCTAACTTCAGTTATTTACCTTTGATAGATTTATATTTAATTTTGTGTTTTTCTGTTGTAATTGTTAGTTTTTTCTTCTGTCCCTATGCAAATGTTACTTAAGCTTTGCTGCAAGATCTTCAATAGACACTCATCCTGAACACAAAAAATGATTTATTTTTATTAAATAATAAAATTAATTTTTGTAATTCTATCTCTCAATGCAGGGACATCCTATGCACCCTCACAGGGTTATGGTGGTGAATCTAAGCTCTACAGTCTAGAACATGGTGTTGAAAAACCTCAGGATAAGAAGAAGAAGACCTCCAGCCTGGCAACCCTCAAAAGAAGGTTCATCAAGCGCCGCAAGTCCAGCCGCTCAGCCGACCATGCACGGCAGATGCGGGAGCTGCTCTCCGGCTGGGATGTGCGTGACATTAATGCCCTGGTGGAGGAGTATGAAGGCACGGCTGCTCTGAAGGAGCTCAGTGCGCAGGCCGGCTTAGCCCGGCCTGAGGCAAGAACCTTACAGCAGGACCTGGCTGCCCTGTACCAGCACAAATACTGCACGGATGTGGACTTGATCTTCCAGGATGCATGCTTCCCAGCCCATCGCGCTGTCCTTGCTAGTCGCTGTCCCTTTTTCAAGACGCTTCTGTCCTCGTCTCCAGGCTACGGCGCTGAGGTGTTGCTGGATGTTGGTACAGCAGGTATGGATGCAGCCATGTTCTCCTCACTGCTGCATTATCTGTATACTGGCGAGTTGGGCGTGGAGGACACACGGCTACAGAACGTAGATGTCTTAGTGAGGCTAAGCGAGGAATTCGGAACACCCAACTCTTTGGAAGAGGACATGCGTAACCTGTGTGAACACATGTGCTACTATGACTCTCTGCTCAGCTTCTCGTCCGAGTCAGAGCTGATAGATCCTTTTGGAGCCAGTGGCCCTTCTCCCAGCAGCACCAGCGCAACTCACGGTGCTCTCGAAGAGGAGCTGAGGGCCCACAAGGCCGTGCTCTCGGCCCGCTCACCATTCTTTCGCAACCTGCTGCAGCGGCGCATCCGCACGGGTGAGGAAATCACAGAGCGAACGCTGCAGACACCCACACGCATCATCCTGGACGAGTCGATCATCCCCAAGAAGTATGCCTGCGTCATTCTGCACTGCATGTACACAGATGCAGTGGACTTGTCATTGGTGCTGCGCGGGAGTCCGTCAGTGGGGAGTCTGGGGGAAGTGCAGGCTTTGGTGGCAGGTCGAGGCAGCATGAGTCGAGCTGAAGAGGCCATGGAGCTCTACCATATTGCTCTGTTTCTGGAGTTCAGCATGCTGGCTCAGGGTGGGTTTTGATTTCTCTTTTACAGAATTATGTTCATTATTGATATTTTCTTTTGCTTCTCCTTTCTCTCTCTATAGACCCACCCCATCTCAGAATAAGTTATCTAGCACATGATCTGGATATTTCAAGTTTAACCTTTAGTAAAGTACAATTTAGTTTTGCACATTTCCACCCTGTTTTTTTTCCTCGAAGTTCTCTCTCTTTCCCCCTTACACTCTGTCTAACTTCCTCTCCGTGATCTCACGCCTACACTTGAGGCTTTGTTTACTGCCTAATTAATTCACAAGCTGTCAGAAGGGAAGGTTTGAGGAGGGTGGAGCGGTTGCAGGGTATTTGCCTCATATTGTGATTAATGCTGATGAGGTATTCCCATATGTGCCCCAACACACTGTAACCACTCATCTCTCTTCTTTCCGTGGCTTATTTATCATTTCTGGATTTGAATATTTCTATTTTAAAAGATGAAAGTACTATTACACCAGTCTCCTACAATCAGATAAGTAATATGGTTATGCAATCTATGGGTTTTTAGACTGGGTTCTAGAGAAGCCAGCCAGATTTTATACGTCTTACTGTTTCCAGCAGAGCTTCACATTAACACTGAAGTCCTCTCCTGAAATGTCATGGGTGTTATGGAAGTCCACCTTTGAAGGATTAATCAAAGCTCTCAAATTGCTATTCAATCTCTTGGTTCATTCTTTGCTTTCCACTGCTATTGATTGTTCCTTGGTAAAGGGATTGATTCACCGTCCCAGATCAGTGATTTCACAAAATGGACTATCGACAGAGAAGTAATTCCTTTCAGAGGTAACTGGAGAATGTGGACATCTATATATAGTGACATTAATGTTTAAAGAGGCCTTTTGATAGTTTTTCTATGTTGGCATCGTTTTGGGTGTAGATATTCTAAATTTCTTGCACGATATTCTGTTCTGAGATGCTGAAACTGGAAGAAATCCAGTCCTTGCTGTTTCAGCAAAAAAGCTTTGTTTTGTAATAGTTACTGTTTGACATCCTTTGGGAAATTATAGGACATCCATGAGTATCAATAAACTGCTTGTTTTTCTGTGGCCAGATTGAATTTAAACTGTGATTGTTACAGATGCACTCATTTGTGTTCATCGGTTTATTTCTTAAAACAGAATTTGCCCAATCAGAATTTCTTTCTCTGTGGTAGATGTAGCCAAACAAGCTTTCACTTTGGTCAGGTCTTGCCAAGATGGATTGAAGGCCATAAGCATGATATTAACCACCAGAGAAATGAACAATAGTAATAAAGGCATCAACCACCCTAATTTTGCTTCCAGAGATCATTCTAGAAGATACACTTACTGTGAATGAGAAAAAATTTATTTCTGTCAGCAGGCAGCTTTATGTTGGTGAAAGTCCTATCTATTAGGTCAAATACAAATCAATGTCTGTTCCAAGCTGAGAAAATATACTGATTGTCTGTTAGATATACTGATTGTCTGTATGCGTAATCATAGGGGTGGGATTTTATTTCTTCATTTTTTACATTTCTGGTCCAAACTGCAGAATTTGGAAATCCCATTCCAGATTGTCTTTGCTTGGAGAGAATAGTATGGTGATGGCATTGCAGGATCCAGCTGAACACATTGTTCTCCACACCTCATTAAATTAAGGGTGCCCTCTTTCTGATGCTGCTTTTAAATCTTTGCGTGCTGTAGTTTAGTTAAATGATTTAAGACTTCTTTAGGATGCTTGTCATGAACTATTTCATACAACTGAATAAAGGATGAAGTCTCACCAGCCCCACTGCCATGCCTAGAACGTGAATCAGCACAGCTATGCGAAGTGAGGCAATGATGAAAAATTAGGATATATAATTTTTGAGGATGTAGTCATTTAACCAAATGATTTGCAAAATGCTGTGATGCTGTACTTACTTTTAACACAGCCAGACATCCTTGATTATCCAAATTGCTGAAATATTTTCATCCATCTGACAAGCTGGCAAGATCATTTGAAGTGCACAGAGGAAAGCAGGGGACAGACTACAATGAAAACTAGTCTCTAAGTGACTGTGTTTCTTATATACATGTCAAATAAAAGGGGAATTTCACAGATTCTTTTGAAAATATTCACTGGTCTGTGATTGAGATTTATCCAAATTTGTGTTTGTCTGAAGTTCCATTTTCAATCCATTTTGGGGATCTCACAGTAAGCCCCACTTTTAACCTTTTAGCCTACATTTCCCATGCTGTTGTTTTTCTCCTTACATACTTATTTCTCACTTCTTTGATTTAAACCAGTATTTGTATTCTAAAATCTCAATCTCATTCATGTCCAACAGGCCCACTCTGAGAAACGTGAATAGTACAGAATAGTGCTTATAAAATGGCATTTTGTATCTAGTGTGTAAAGAAATAAAACTTAAAACATGTGAAGGCTTTTTTTGGTCTAAAATTATTGTGATGTTGTTTAACATTTTTAAATAAATCCTTATCCTTTTAGATCAGTATTTAATTTTTTTTTTTTAATGTTTCAGTTGTTCTAGTTTAGTTTAGTTTAGTTGAACATTTATTTGTTCTATTGAAATGGCCGCTGTTGTCAGTGCACAGTAACCAGAGCTGTCATGCTTTTTATATGCATTTATAATGAGGTCGGTTTGGATCAGTTTTGGACAGAATTTTGTTGATTTCAGGTCAGATTTCCCCTCAAATCCTGCAGCTTGGCTTTCATTGTGACTGGACAGAATTATGTAAAATGTGCTTCTGTGTGTTTCAGGCCGGGTTAAAACGCGATTTAACAGTGATGCAATGGTGGTGATAGAAACCAGGTGTGGTGATGTCTGCAGCAAAAACATAACCATGTTATTTATGACCTGAAACAACCAGTGAACCTGCACTTTGAGTTTTTAAGTGAAATGCTGATAATGATTTAAGATCAGAAAATCTGGGGTGAGAAAAAATTCTATGGCTACTGTCCTGGATGTACCTCTCCACCATGGATATATTTAAAATGTTATTTTTTTGTCCAAAACTTCCTTGAGGAACTGGTGACATTGCCTCAGAGATAACTCAATATACTCGTATAGTAACTGTCAGAGGTAGCTTTTAGAGGTATTAAATGTTCCCATTACCACCACTGGTCACACAGTTAAACTGTTTCAATTCAAATGTATTTGATGTGAAGGGTCGAACAGAAATATACATGTATTTTCTGACTAAAGTGTTTGCTGAATTGAAACAGACAAATCAGCTAATCTGGGATGATCTATTGAAAGTGCAAATCAGTCAGCAATACATGGGTTTGTTTGTTTACGTTAAATGTAAAGCAATTTTCTAATAGCCTGTTTCATTGGCCATGGAGTTTATTTGAGAAAAACGTGTGTATGAAACTATGAATGAGACTGTAGTCTTTCATGAGATTCTTTGATTCAGAGTCTTTCTCCTCCTCCTTCTATCATTGCCATTGTGTCTGTGCGTTTGCTCCCAAAACAAACAAGATTAGGTCCCTAAAATGCCCTTAGCTTGTCTTTAATCTTTTCTTTTGTTGGTTCTGTTTTATCTATGTGCCTCTCTGCATCCTTGTGGTGCACATTCTTCTTTTTTTCTTTCACTCCCTCTTTACATCTCTTCATTTCACATTTTTCTTCACTTTCTTGCTCATCAACGGCTATTCTGCATGACCTTATGAGAGTAGCTTTATTTCTTGCATAAGACAAGGTTATTGACAAAACAAAATTCCTGGTTCAGACCAATTGTTCTCTGTGGACCTTCAGCCGAAGCTTTGGATTTTTAATGGTTTAATTTTTCAGCAAGTTCTTTCTTCATGCATTTTAATGTGATTTTGTCTGTACTCCTTGCACTTTTCTTAGCATGGAGCAGAATGCAAGTATTTCTGTCCTGTTCTTAACCGTGAGCCGTGTTGTTCATACTCAGCTGAGCCAAGGCTCATCTGCTGGCTACTCACGCGTTGTTTCATCGGGCCACTCTAGCTAGCTGCAACTTGGTGACAAAATCTAAAGCGAAGTCTCTCGGGCCTCGGCTCAACCCACTAATGAGAACTGTCTTCTGACCACAGAGGAAAATCTGCTGCGTGACATCAGCCTAATGATCACAAAGTAGGAGAGAGCACTTCCCAATCTGCTTTCTGGCTCTTTCCTGAATCATGATCGTTTCTCAGAAGAATTGTACTCTCCCAGCTTTTGCTTTGTTAGGTAACAAGTAACTTTGTAGAGTAACTTTATTTTCATAACGAGGTTGGTCTAAATTTAAAACTCTTCAGGAAATTCTGGGAGAGAAATTTGGTGATGTGTTACTGTGTTAGCTTGGAGGTGGAGCAAGCCGGGGAGCAGGATTCCTGAGGGTGCAATAATTTAGTTTTTTTGAGGGTTTATATAGGTCTAATAAAGTGAAAATCATGAGAGAGAACGAGGACAGCTGTGAAGAAACACAACAATACAAGTGGCAGAAGGATGTTTGGCTGTACTGGCGAGGGAGTTCAGTTGAAAAGAAGTAGCCACATAGTTTGCAGAACAGCGCCCCAAAGCAGTTGGATGGCTTAGTGGTTAAGGCATCCGCCCTGCGACCAGAAAGTCCGGGTTCGATCCCCTAGACAGCTAGGCACCGCTGAGGTACCCTGAGCAAGGTACCGTCCCCACGCACTGCTCCCCGGGTGCCGTGTTCCTGGCTGCCCCCTGCTTCACTTGGTGGAAGGGTTAAATGCAGAGAAAGAATTTCGTGCTGTTCACACTGTGTGCTGTGCTGTGCTGTGTTCACGTATGACGAAAAAATTGTCACTTTCATATTTTTTTTTGCCAAATTTCACCTTGCATACAACATAGTGTGGTCACATTATGTTTTTCTGAGTTCATCATCAGTATCATCTGGAACACTGAATTAAATATAAGAAAGACTGAAAACAACAAAAACAGGGGGGAATGGGAACTACATAAAAAGTTAATCCAACTACCAGTTTATTTATCTTTTTTCCTGATGCTTTACTTCGGTTTGTCTAGTCTTTTATAGAAGCATTTCTTCCATTCCACCTCAGTTACTGTGTGAATATTGCTGTTTGTTGAGTCTGCTTTTCAGCAATGACATTGACGGACTCTTTCTAGGTTTCACTGCACCACTGACTGTTTGAGCATAGCAGGGATGCCAAAAATGACAGATAGATAAGAGGAAATGTGTGTTAGGAGAATCCACTAAATGACCCTGACATGTTGATGATATCTCCTCCAAAGTGGCCATGGAGTGATTAGCATCACATTTTATTCTGGGCTGGGCATCCACATGCCCTTGCCTGGGGTTTTGTTTGTACTTAGTGTGCCTGTGTTGTGTGTATGATCATCTCGGGTCAGGTTTGAAGTGTGAAAACAAGACTGTGGACTGTTGACAGTTTCACCAGGTTCTTACATATTGCTTTGCACTCTTGTGGGTAGTGTGTCACTGCTGTTGGATGGTAAAAGTATCAGCAGTCACGCTTTCCCTCCCTGAGCCAGCCGTCCTCAGGTGCCCTAGCACCCCGTCACTGAAGTGACATTTTCATTAGTTCCCAGCCATCAGAGCTCTGCTTTAGCTCTTTTTATTTGGCAGCAGACCTCTCCTGCTTAGAGTTCCTCCTAGAGACAGGAAGGTTGCCATTACTGCTTATTTTAACACCCCCCCCCTCTTTAAATGAGGCCATGTGCTTTTAAGTCATACACTGCATGAGACCTGAGCGCATTTGTATGTGTGAGGGTAAGAAAGGCACTTTTATTCCCAATTCAAGGTCTGTTATTCTATGAAAAGCTGACACATCCCTTCCATCAACTACCCCCTCCATTGGCACTACCAGGAAGGCTCCTCAGAGCTTTGGCAGCAAGAGATAGCAAGCTATCTGAACTGTCCAAGTTCCGAATGACCCTCACAAAAGACGCTTGATAGTGCTTCATTTTTAACAGTCCTTATAAGAAACTTTGACGCTTTATGAACTGTTTTTATCTCTCCTTTTTATCTTAAAAAAATCTGTTTCTAATTTCGTAATTATTGTTTTTGTAACTGAATTTGAGCATTGCTTATGCAACGACTGTACATTACATAAGAATGCTATGTTTTATATTGTTCAAAGACGAGAACAACATTCTTCAATAAGAAAATACTTGTTTGCTAGCATTTAGTAGTTAGCTTGCAGAGCAGTAGTATTCATACTGCAGCTTTCGTTACATGAATACTATTATTTTATGAAAAATAATTATTATTGATGCATATAGCTCTGAGAACTGAGGTTTTATATCTTTCAACATGTTTGTGCAGGCTGTGAGGACATTGTGGTTGAGAGCATCTCTCTGGACTCCGTGGTGGCCATCCTGAAGTGGAGCTCGCAGCCCTACGGGTCCAAATGGGTCTACAGGCAGGCCATGCACTTTCTTTGCGAGGAGTTCAGCCAGGTCATGACCTCAGATGTCCTCTATGACCTGAGTAAAGAACATCTGCTTGCCGCCATCCAGTCTGATTATCTACAGGTGAGCAATTTACTACATATTAGAGAGCAGTGTGGTGCACTGGCGAATGAGAAATACGAAAGGCAGATTGTAATTCAGATGCTGTGTCTCATTGCAGTTTTTAAACGATTATGGTTCATTTTAGTGAACCCCTTTCCTTCAGGTCCAGTAGAATACAATTATAGATTTTGCTCACTTGCTAAATTGAATTTTGCTGTGTATTGACATAATAATAACTTTTTTTAAAATTTCACCTCAGCCTTTAAAACTGAATTCCAGTCAATCTAGCCGGGCCAACTGATTGCGGTTCAGCATAATTCGCACTGTTCTCCTTTGCTGCTATAACCTTGACCTTGTTCCATCTACAAACCTTCCTAGGCCTCTGCAGCTCCTTCTATTCGGGGCAGCAGTGTGTCAGTGTCAGGTTGTTTTCCTGCCTCTGCTGAATCAGGACTCTTGCCCTCAGAGTCTGCATTTTTTTCCCCTTGCAGGCACAAATGAGTCAGCTGTATCAGATGGCCTCTTAACTCTTCTAGGTCAGCTTTGCTGGGCCGTGTTTTCTTCAGCAGGAGTAGAGGCCTTAACTCCTGACACTGATGTAGTCATCTAGTCCCACTGGTGACTGAGAGAAAATATAAGCAGGAGTGGACAGCTTGATGGGTCTGCTTGCCATAGCAGCCGACACGCTGTTGACCGTTTGCTTCACTGTCTTGGTACTGTGGAGGATTTTAACACCATTAAATAACGAGAAATGAGAGAGAATCGGCTTGTAGCAAAAAACTGCTAGGATTATTAGCAAAGTACCTGTTTTCTGTGGCACAATGTGGAGAAAATGGGTGTTGGACAGCCTTTATTGCCTGCTTTGATTATAAAGAGAAGATGAAATGCTGCAGAAAAGTGACCTGTTTTTGTGTGTTTGGTCTAGAATATCGTGGCGTGCTGAACAAACTGTAGCTGGCACTGACAGCAATACAGACAGCCAAAATGAAATTCGGTGTCAACTAAATCTGTCTGCTCTTCTCTGCCTCCCACAGGCCAGCGAGCAGGACATCCTCAAGTACGTGGTGAAGTGGGGAGAACACCAGCTCATTAAAAGGATGGCTGATCGGGGTATGAGCAAAGCCTTTTCATGCCTACATGGTTTTAGAGATGCACTGAACTGCTGGGCTGAAAACAGTAACCAAATATTTACGTTTTGGTTTAATTGTGTTTAAACGGTTATTTGAAGTTCACCCTATAATCCAGTTTTTTTTTTAAGTATAAGACTGATTAAAATTAAAAAGTCCCAAACAGCATTTTATACTTCAGTACTTTCATATTTAACCCTAATTTTATACAGTTTGTTTTTAATGAAAATCCTGTTTTTGGTAGTTTTACACACATACATTCTATTCCATTAAGATGTTAATGTTTTGTCAGATGAATGAATATGGATTTTTGCTTAAAAAAGCAGCAGTGTTACAAAATTAAGCTCAAGACATGAACAGAAAATCAATTATTTGTTTAGTGACCTTACCATCATCTTGCTTGAATTTTCTCTAGTAGGGTTTCATTTAAGGCAGAACAAAAAATGATCTTTTTTTTTAATTTTTTTTACAGATTTGGTGATTTGTTGTGCTGCTATTTCTTTTTATCTCTGTCTCTCAGCTTTGAAATGTCAAAAAAGTGATCTGAGCTCTATTCCTTCAGTCAAGCGTTCAGTGTCAAATTTAGCAACAAAATAGTCAACTGAATTAATCTGTTTGCCTCATTTCTTACAAAACGGACTGACTTTAGTCTTTCAGAGAAGAAAATGTGAGTTATGAAATCATTTAAGGGAGGTTTGCTTGTGTTTAGGCTTTAGCTATTGCTTCCTGTTTATGACATGACATTTCCCGACAACATGACTTTATTTCCTAGCATCATGTCCTTCAAGTAAATGCATTTTCTCCAGGTTTTCTTGTAAAATATTTGATTTTAAAAGCAGAATATTAAGTTTAAAAGTGACTACTGATATAATGAAGCTTTGAATTGTAATCAAAAATGTATCAACCTTTTAAATGCAGTATTTCCCCCATAGAGGCCTTACATGCAAGGAGATTGTTCTATACTTGTTCTATGTGATTATAAGCGAGCCATTTAATAGAGAGAGCCTCTACTTTTCTGGGAACAGTTTTCACTAGATGTTGAAACATTGCAAAGAGCATTTTATTGCCTTCATCCACAAGTGAGGTCACATACTTATGTCATTAGTTCTGGATCACAAACACCGTTCCACCTGATCCCAAAGGTACTGGATGTAACACAGTTCCACTTCTTCAAATCCCAAACCTTTATATATCTCTTACTCTTGATTGACTTTGGCCATAGTGACCTCAGGCTCTTGTAAGACTTCTCCAAAGCATCCTATTATACTGGCAGTGCTAGTCTATGGAGACTATACAAGCAGTTAAAGTGCTTGTGTCAGCAAAGAGGACATCTTTAAAGAGCTGATGTCACTCTTAAGAAATATACTTTTAAACACAGTGTATCAGTTAAGAGTAAACATATGGTAAAAGCTGGTTTTTATGCTGGTGTTTTTATGGTAGCACCACTCATGATAAAGGAATTGTGTGAGACCAGATACATGCAATAAATGAGTAAATCCTAAGGTTACATAAATGAACCAGGAAAAAAAAGAACTTTATCTGATTTGAGCTGCACTACTCAAATGTATATAAAACACTCGGATGGCCCCAAACTGCAGACAGATCTGCAGGCGCACAGATTAAAGGAGCGTGAGAGATTGGTTTCAGAGTGCGAATCCAGCCAGAGAGCAGTGCTCCTGAAGCAGCTGGAAGTGAAGTGCCTTGCTCAAGGGCACAAAAGAGGCAGATAGAGCAGGATATTGATACCAGTAATCTTCTGGACCCCTTCAGTCTCCACCCCCATTCTCCAGGCTGCACTGTTGGTTTAGAAAGTTGAGAATTGGAAGGCACTTTTGTTTCTGCGAACTATTCACAGTTCATTCTAATGTGTGTGTATGTGTGTGGTTTTCAGAGCCCAACTTGCTGAGTGGCACAGCACACAGCGTGAATAAGCGTGGAGTAAAGAGGAGGGACCTGGACCAGGAGGAGCTGAAGGAGATTCTTTCCCTTCTGTTGCCCTGCGTCCGCACCGAGCACATTCTGCCCACCAACAGCGAGGTCCTCTCTGACACTGTTAGTGGCTTTACTGGAAAAATCCATGGCATGTTTATCATGCACTGCCTATCAAAGGTTTAGTGATACCTAGCTGTTTAGATGTCATTGTCTGTGAATGAGTATATTCTCTTGGAAAGTTTTTTAAATAGTGTCTCCTTTATTTCTAAATCAGGAAATTTGAAGCCATAGAATGTATTTCTTTGTTTTAATGTCTGCACTCAAATTCAGGTGTTTTACTCACCTTGGAGCTAAAATATATTTTAATGGGTCCCTTTACCAGTTTCTTCTCAAATTAAGCAGACATATGCAAAATCACTTATAATAGGTCTATGGGCTATACAAAACATGTTCATGAAGTTCTGTGCACAAAATCACAAAATCAAAGATTTCACCGGCTTTATTCTAGTCAATTTCAGTCCCTTTCAAAATGAGCTGTTTAAGGGCTCTGGGACTTTGATGCAAATAAGTAAAAATGAAACAAACAAGCTAGTTCATGCTTAACTGTGATAGAAACACAAAGTCATTATTTGCAAGTACTTACATATGCCTCATTTGCTGACTTGCCATGGACAGTAGGTACTGATTCCCCCACGATGCTGAAGATAGCTCTTTATTCGTAGCTCCTTATTAAAATGTGCAGTATTTAAGGTGGAACGAAACCGATTTTTGCTGGGATATGGCTACTGAAAATGAAATGGAGCTACACAGTCCTTTGGTTTTCTTTGTCTGAGAGAAAGTGTAGGGATTTGTGCTGTTCTTTGCAGCCAACATCACAACACTTCATGTGTAACTTCCCTTTGCTAGTTTTATGAGCACAGATAAGCTGAGCTCTATGGCTACAGGCAGACAAAATGATGGATCATCACCTAATCTAGTGGGTGGGGTCTTGACAGATATGGGGCAGTTCAATGCAAATTGGCCTAGTATTACATCACACTGGGCCCTCTGTCCAGGTTTATTCTTCACAGTTTCAGGCCCTTTCAAAAAGAGCCATTTGGACAAAGAACTTCATGAACATGTTTTGTATAGCCCATAGACCTAATATAAATAAAGTGAGTTTTGTATAATATGTCCCCTTAAAAGGAAAAAGCAAGACATAAACCAAAAAAAAGATTTTCCAAGCTATATAACAGACTTTGTTTTATGACATACTTATCAAAGGATGGGAGACTCCTCTATTTAATCGTGTGACTAACCTTGTCTTCTCATGCTCTGTTGAAAGCTGAAGCGAGGTCTGATCAGCACGCCTCCTTCAGACATGCTGCCCACAGCTGAGGGAGGTAAAGGCAATGCCTGGCTCAGACAGAAGAGTGCAGGAATCTACCTGCGCCCTCGCCTCTTTTCTCCGTATGTGGAGGAGGCCAAGGTATGCTTCTCTGCCTGCCCACCTTTATATGCACATAATCCTAATTATACCTTATATCACTCAAAGAAAGTAATTATGCCAGTGTAGTTAGAAATTGGTTCAGCAAAGTACAGTTTATATATCAAGGTTCCTAGATACTAGGGGAATGTATATAACCATTTTACCTGTAGTCTTAAAGTGTGTGTGTGTGTGTGTGTGTGTGTGTGTGTGTGTGTGTGTGTGTGTGTGTGTGTGTGTGTGTGTGTGTGTGTGAGGCGGTTCTGGATGAAATGATGGTGGAACAGACAGATCTGGTGAGACTGCGCATGGTGCGCATGTCCAATGTGCCGGACACACTCTACATGGTCAATAATGCCGTACCTCAGTGCTGTCATATGATAAACCACCAGCAGCTGGCTGGCAGCCAAACAGTCCCACCCTCCGTGGTGGCCAATGAGATACCAGGTGAGTGAAACTTTAATTTGAATGATTCCAATGATGATTGGTTTTCCAGTGTTGACTGGCTTTCAGCTTGCATACTATTGTGGTTCGTGCTTAAATGACAGCACAACATTTCTAAAATGTCTATGTCCAGAACTCTTATTCCTGACAGTTTTCTAGTCCATTATTCAGTCACTGATGTTATTGACATACTTATCTTGCCGCCCCTGTAATGGAGCAGAAGACTGAAGCTGCTTCAAACGCTTGCTAAAGTGGTTTTTAAGGGAGGATACACAAGCGTAGAATATCCGGGATGTCAATTTGCATTCACCCATAGTGAGGATGCACGATTTGGAGGAATGCAACTATACTTTAAATTCCACTGTAACATTTACCCAGTTACTGCTCACTCTCTTACTGGTACTGTCCTTCCCTTGGTCCCTCCATGGTATTGCAGGGCAGAAGAGGAGCTGTTCTGACAGTTTCACTTTGAAATGAAATAGAAAAGAATAGAAAAGCAACAGCAAACAGAGTAGACCTATAACAGCAACATAATTTCATGAACCAGTTCTTTACAGCACCTCCCTGAGTCGGACCAGTACTTTCTCAGAGTACATGTAGTGGTCCCCAAAACACTGTAATTTTTTTTTTTTTACATGTTTGCTTTTGTGAACAGCCCATCAAATTTTGTTTTTGAGGTTCAGAGAATGCAGAGTTTACTAGACACCCCAGAGATTGCCTGTATTTTGTACCTTGAGGAGTCTACTCTTGCAAAATTGTATGAATAATTCAGCTGTGGTGCACCTTCAATACTATCCATCACCTCAGTTAGTTTTCAGTTGTTGTTTTCATATTAAACAGGAAATTTGCTGTGAAAGGCTTTTTATAGATGTTTTGTGGGCCTGGCATGTGGGTGAGAACAATGGCCTTGGTAGCTGGCAAGCTTTGCAGTGGTGGTAGGTGGTAAATCTCCATTTCAGCATCAAACTAAAACATATTCTTTCAGGGAAAAAAATACTTCTCTGACTATTTGGTAGTCAGCACACCCTCGCTCTTTCTGCTGCATTTGCATTTACCAAATAGTGCGTTTTCATTAAGTCAGTAATAACATTCGACTGTTATCTAAAGCAACTTGCAAATCCCTGAATGTCTGAAAGTCAATTCTGTTCCAAGGTCAAATACCGTCCCTACCACCACCACCACTCTCCCCCCAAAGACAAATTCTGCTGCATCATGTTCGGAAATGATTCTGTTTCCAGATGTCATTATGTGGCTCACAGCAGTTGGAAAAGAGAAAAATGAGAGTTAATATGCCAATTAACCTACTGGAGATCTCTCTTTCCCTTTTTTCTTTCTCCATCTCTCTTTCTCTATCAGTTCCCAGGCTGGCAGTAGTGAAGGAAATGATTCGTCGTTTGCAAGAGTTGCGGCACACAGACCAGGTGCAACGAGCATATGCACTGAACTGCGGCGAGGGTGCTACAGTCAGTTACGAATTGCAGATCCGCGTGCTCAGGGAGTTTGGCCTGCCTGATGGAGCTGCAGAACTGCTCCAGGTAACAAATCTGGATGCAAACTTGCATCTCACCAGAAACTTGTACACACTGTGATTTCTCTTATGTCCCAATGGCAGATCAGTAAATCATTTTGATTCTGGAAATAATTACTTTGTATTAAAATATGTTTAATGTCATGTTGCTATTTTATTACATTAATAAATGGCACTACACAGACACAGTTTTCTTGTAAATGACATCATTAAAAATTGCATTGACATTTTTTTAATGGTTTGTATGCAGTTGTGTGTCCAGTACATTACCAAGCAGAACATTTCATAATGTTTTATTCCATTAATCGTGCTTGATTGTCATGTTATGGTTTGCTCTGCTATGAGTGTTTTTATCATTTTTTATGCATCTAGTGTTGAGGCCAGCGAGTCCAAGCCTAAATTGAACCAAATAAGAGTGATATTTTGAACGAACAGTACCTTCTTGTGAAGTGTTTTAATACAAACAGCTTTACATGTCCATGTTTTAACTGTCAGCACAAATGTACCCACTGAGTAATTCTGCGCACTTTGTGTTAGAACCCGCACAAATTCTTCCCTGAGGAGCGCTTTGGAGACGAGAGCCCTAACCTGGTCGTGCGTCAGTCGGGTCGCATACGGGTCAACAGCACACCAGCAGTGGAGAACATGTTCCCGGACATACAGGCACTGGTGGGGTTCCACCCACCCCTCCCTCCACCTCCACCACCCTACCACCCCCCCACCACACCGGGTCACAGCCAGCCGCAGCTCAGGACCAGCTGGAGGCCTCGTGTGCCCACCCAGGCGCCCTCTCGCTCCTTCTCCTACCCATGCAACCATTCACTGCTCCACAGACAGCAGTCCTCTAAAAGGGGGAGTCCCATTTACCCTCCCGGAGCCAAGGCTCTGCCACCAGACTGCACCAATCCACAGGGAAGGAGCCTAAATCCAGACAAACAGGGGGTGAGTAAAGGGGGAACGAGGGGGAATTTCTCTTTGTTTCAAATGTAATTAATCTGTCAAGACAGGTTTCTGTCTTAAGCTTTAATTGTCATTGCAAGGCTGATATATATTTATCAAATAATTATCCTCATACTCATTTAGCCTCATCTATGTCTGTCAGAAACAACAAACATGTATTGCACCTACTTAAATACATAATGTATACACTTCCACAAACTTAAAAGAGCAAAGATTAAATTAAAGAATTTTATGTAACCATCCAATCACTTATGTGTTGATTTCTTTAGAACATGGAACCAGTCATCAGTGAGTTTATGCCTGACATTGCTATTGGAGTGTCAGCCATGAGCCTGAAGGATCGGCGTCTCCCAGAAGTCACAATGGAGGTGGACACTCATGATCCCCATCCTCACGTGTCCACAGCTCCCCCAATTTCTCACTGCTACTCCAGCCGGCACCCTCACACCTCCCGCAAGCGACACGCGGCTGAGCCTAAGGCTGATGGCCCACAGTCCGACTTTCCTGACCTGTATGAGTTCTCGGGACGCCACGCACCGCCCTACAGCGGACCAGACCTTTACATCCACAGCCGACCTGCTGGTGGAGTGCCTCTTCCACCCGTATATGTTGGCGAGCCCCCTGAGGGCCTGCGACTAGACGTGTTGGAGCAGCCGCCACAGAGGCTGGACCTGGCTCTGGTCACTCAGGGGGCCAGTGCACAGGTCTCACAGAGGCCACAGGCGAAAGGAGAAACGGACCTTACTTGTGGCCTTGGGCCTTCCTCAGAATCGTACGACGAGTGGCCTCCAGCTCGTCGTGCGGCTGCTGATGCACCTTCACTGGGTGTGGGCAGTGGTGGGACAGGAGAGGAGGGAGGGTTGGGGGGGCGGGATCGCAGGTCACCTAACAAACAAGAGTACTTGTACAGGAAATCTGCGCTCTGACCCTCAAGACAGACAAAGGACAGATAAAAGTCCTGTACCCACTGTGCTCATTGGAGGAGTGTTAATGAGCATACTCAAAGCCCAGAGAGACTTTCTCTCAAAAAGCGTAAGGCACAAGCTACAGATTCTGGTTCAGACATGGATCTAAAGCCTTATGTAAGAGCTTGGTTTGGTTGGGTGCTAAGAAATTGAGATTGAGGGGTTGGGGGGTATACACAACAGATTTTTAAATGCTGCAGGTCTTTTCCTTAACCTGAAACTAAGGTTCACTTGTTCCCCCTGTAGCTCTGCCTGTACAGGAGGCGCAACTGACAATCAGGACAGAAATGAAATCTCATCTTAGAGTGGCCAAAACTGCATAACAATGCAGAACCATCACTGTGCATTTCCATTGTTCTCATCGTTTTGCCTTTAAGTGAGCGCATTGGCTGAATGAGGGGAAAGTTCTATATTTATATAGACAAATGCATTTTACCTTTTCTTAGGAATACATTGAAAAATGTCCAGGCAACAAGTAACGCACTCAAAGTACTTTGCTTCGTCCTTGACAAATAGTTCCACCATTTTTTGAAGGAAGGATGGCAGTAATAGCTTCTGTTCTCTACTACAGCAACAGGCTTATATATTAGCCTGAGTAATTTAAGGACTAGAGTGGAGCATAAAGAGGAAAACAAATTAAATCCCTTGTCTCCTATAAGGCCGGGCAACAGGCATAAAAATTGCGAAGGACCTCCATTACGCTTGCAGTAGTTTGATTTGCTATGTTCTTCATTACCCTCCAGAGAGATCTCAGCCAAACCAACCTTAGAACCTCAGTGTTTTTGCATTGTGGTAGTAGGTCTTCGACATGAATTCATGGTAATCTGAGTGGCGTCTGCACACCCTTTTCCTCAAACCAATGATAAGCAATTATGATGTCAAGAACAGGTCCTGCAAAAAAAGGAAGAAGAGTTATGAACTTTTAAGGATGCAGAGGGAATTTTGCCTTTTTTGAGGATGAAACGTGGCATAAGAAGCATTACCTCACATTATACCTGCATACAACCTTCAGATGATTACTTTTGTATGTTTGGCAAATGCACACCAAAAAAAACAAAAGTGCAACTCCTTGAGTGCTGCATCTATTAATATCAACCCCCTGCTGTTTGAACCTGACCTCTCTTTTCTCTCTTCTCCTGTTTCTCCTTTCCTTATGAGAAAAGGATCCTCAGATTCACTTGATAACACATTAAATATGCAGCCTTGATATCAGTGCATGCTCTTTATCCCGTGTTTGTACTGTAATATCACAGTCGTTTGTGATACCCAAGTGCAACACCTGTGGAATGTCTCAGAATCAGGGATCTGTTGCAGTGATTACCTTTCTCTCACGTTACTGTCACCCTGGAACGCGTTCAGTCTTGATTTCAGTTCATTCATTTGACACAGTAGATGGAGTGGCCTGTTGATTTCAGCTCCTGCTTCAGCTGTTTTTTCATGGTCATTTGTTTTTAGCTTTTTTGTTACCGTGTTTAGAGAATTCATTGTTTCTTGATTTGTTATCAGATTGCATGGTCACACGGGCTCTTGTGAAATGCCGTCAAATAACATAAAGCTGTAAGAGTTGTTTTTATTTTCATTGGATTTTGGGTTGATCTTATCCCATTCTATCATTAGGGCCATGAGATGTTGCCATCGGTCACTCTAGCTAGGTTTTGTTAATTGCAAAAACTTTTTCGAGCTTGCTTGCTGCACTCTACCTCTAATTAGCTCTCCTGTCAATCATTCTGTTATGTTGGTGTTTTGTTCTCCACACCAGTTTCATGTCTCCCCAGTCTTACATTCACAATCTCAGATTAATGTGGAATCGTCCCCTGACAGTCACAGACACCAGCAGGATGAAGCATATTTTCTTTACATTCTCTAGATCTTTTGCATTTGTTATACATCCAAGAATAGTCACAATAGTATGGTATTCGACAAGTCAGCATGATAAGTGAACAGAAGGTTAAATAAATGTGTTATTTCAGTGATATGCCTGTATTTAGAAGGTTAAGAAGAGTTTAAAGTTTACTTAAATTTTGATGATTTTTGTACTCGTAGCAGTCTTTCTCACAGTTTTACCAGCAAATGAAGGCCCAACAGTGCTGTTGGGAATGTTTCACCCTCCCTTCATCCTCTATTGGAGTTGTTGATTTTTAAAACAAAATGCTCATCTCAGGCATCCCATCAAGTCAGGTCTCCTGAGAGAAAGCCCCCAGCAGCCGGTCCCTGGTAATCAAACGGCTCCAGACTCCTGATTCCTGTGTTTTGGAGTTCAGTTGTGGAGATGCTATAGAGAATCAATGCAAAAGTAGCTGCAGAAAGTATACGGCAAACCTGACGGACCATACTATACTGATCAGATATCAGCCAAAGGTGATCTGTCCACATTCGATACATTCTATAGGCCAAGGGCACAACAAGCCAGAGTTGAAGAACTAGCGCCAACTCTGCTGTAAACTGTTTGTTCTCAAACAGATCACAGATAATACAGCCGGAAGCTGACATGCACACACTGCCTTTGTGAATAGAAGTAAGTATTTTGCAGGTGCCTGCAGTCGTCTAAAACTGTAAAACTGCAGATTACAAAGTAAAGCCTGTATTGTTAAGTATTAGGTGTCTGTGGTCAACTTTCACATTCGCTCAGTTCAGTTAGCTTGCCGGTTGGTAGACAACAAAAGCTGCTTAATGGTTATGAAATTAGTAAATATTATCTTTCACCTTTAGTTGGTGTGTTGTCAGCACCTTAAGAGCTGTTTGTATTTATATTATGATTACATTTTTCTGGTGGCGAATATAGTAATCACGTATTAGTTGAAAAACCTGGATATTCAAATAGCAAAAGCAATTATAGACTCTTCAGTGTGTGCCCTCTCAAGAAAGCCGTTTTCCAGTATTGGTCTCATTTGCTCTTTCTCACAACTGCAGCCAGCATTGCCAGTGGCGGCGCCTGACCATCCATGTGGCAGTGTCTAACAGCCGAGAGTCGGCTTGGTGTGACCCAGTCCTTAGTCTCAAATTATTGGCAGGTTATCCAGGGCCCTACGTTTTTATCTCTCGTTTATTTCACAAAGGTAAAACATGCTGGTTTATAGCCCTATGTTACATTACGCATAGAAGACTGCCCCCCAGTGTTTGCACATATTGAGATTCTTTTAAGAAGAAAATAAGAACACTGGCATTGGGTTGGCACTTACTCTTGGCTGATATCCTGATTGAAAAAGGGGCGTCGGTACACCCCTAAGCTGTAGTGAAGATAATCAGAATGCTGAAGACTTGAACAGGAGGCAGCGCACCGCATGCTAAAGCGCCGCTCTCGGAGCAAAAGCAGCAGAGTGAGATGGTTCTTTATCTGTGTTTGTACATCCTGACACGCGAGGAGTCAGTCTGTGTCACGTTGATGAGCAAATTAAGGAGGAAGCTTAGGGTTGTGTTCAGTAACGCAAGCCGAACGGTCTTTTTTTTTTTTTTTTTTTTTACATCAGAACTGTTTCATCACTTGTCTTGTGTTTTGTTCCGTGTTTTTTTTTTTTTTTTTAATTTTTTTTAAAGGCTAAGCAACTGACATTTCCACACACGACAGTTCAATTTCTTTCTGAGGTGCATTGGCATAAAAGCAGCCAGAGCTTGTGTGTGAGCTGTCCTGACTTTATTGGCCCAGTCTTTAGAAAGGCCAGTTCTGCAGTGCACAAATAAAGCTGCTGCCACCACTGTTTACTTGCAGGCTCACACAGCAACTGTTTGATGAATTTGCTGCTATGAACTCTCAAGGGCTTGTTAGAACCTCTTTGCAAAGATATCTTAATCATCTATTTGTGTTTATTGTTTTTTGTGTGATTGAGACTCTTTGTGTCTGCCCCTCTCTTCATAGACACTATTTTTTTCAATTTAAAATTATAATGAGACACTTCCTATTGACCTCATACGGTTTAGCTGCACATAGAGCCAATCAGACCTTAGCCTGAAGTTCAGTTAGGATATCGTCCAGGAAGGATGAGGTCACTAAGTAGATGGACTACATGGCCAAAAGTTTGTAGACACATCCTTATTCAGCATTTCTTTTGAAATTAAGTGCAGAAACAGCTTCCTTTCCTGCAGAAAGAGCTTCTACGCATTTCAGCTTTATACTAGATGTGCGATCCGTTTTGTGAATCTGAAATTGAATGTTTTAAATACTGGAGCCCCTTCAACTCCTGAGAATGCATTTCCACAGCCCAATAGTTGGTCGTTGGGCTTGGTGACGTTATACTCGAGTGGCTGCTCCAGAGCATCTCATTCTCATGGCAATGTTTTTCTGCGGAGATTATAGAAGCTGTGAGCACACAGTTGAACTCTACAAATGATTTACACTAATTAGAAGAGGTATCTGCATACATTTGGACATTTAGTGCATCTGTGTATGTAGAGAAACCAGTCTAGTAGTTGATCCTGAGCTCTTAAGCTTAGAGTATTCTAAATTGTGTACGTATGTATTCCAGCAGGTAATGAAAGCAAATTTCTTTTAGCCTTAAAAGCTGTTTGCAAAGACTTGGGCAGTCTTGCAAAAGCAGTGGGGTGTGTGTGTGTGTGTGTGTGTGTGTGCCTGTCAGTACTTTAATTTGGATTCTACCGTGATTTTTAGGTGACGGAAAAAAGCTCATTACTTGGATATTTTCTATTGCAAAATGTATCTGGAACTCAAACCAGCGCATTCTGGTCTGCAAGGTTTTAAAATGGATTCCATGTAGGTTGGCATTTTCAGACAACATACGGATGCTAGAATGAATGAAAGAATGTACAGAAAAGGTACCAGTCGCACTATGTTTTAAAATGGTTTTACTTTAACTGTCTTGTGTTTGCTGTGGATTTAGTGGCCCTGTTGGCTGTACCGTGGTTTATTTCCCTCTTTTTTTCTCTCTCTTCTTTCCTACACGGGTGAGCGTGAGTCTGTTTTTCCGGATCGTTTCTCCTCAGTGTCACTCTTTGCACGTAGGTTGTCTTTCACGGAGACACAATGCACAGTACACTCATTTCTAACCCTTAAAGTATTATTTTTGCATGGCATTGAGTTAATCAGCTTTTCAACTGCTGCATGTCTGGTTCAGTGAAGGTTTGCCTATGGATGTGTGTGTGTGGGGGGGGGGGGGGGTTCAAGGAAGTCGTATCTGCAGACTGTTTGTCTTGATCTCAATATTCCTACTCTTGCGTTCTCTCTGATGGAGAAAATTTGAGTGCCTTCCCTGCCAGAGGCTGGGCTTACTCCTGACCCCTTATGTCTTATGCAAGCCATTTTTACAAGCCTATGTCAACCAGTCTCTTTGTAATACAGTAGCCAATGCTTAATGTACAGTGTTTTTTTTGGTTTTGTTTTGTTTATTCAAAGGAATATTTTTCAAGTTTTTTTTTGGTACCTTTGATCAGAAGCCTCGGAAATGTTGTTTTGATGTATGTAAAGTGTAAAGATTTTATATATAAATATATGATATCTATATATATATCTCTATAAGAAATATGCGACATTGATTTGGTGTATATATACCAGGACGAAACAACAAAAATAAGCTTTCTTTTAGATTCTTGTATGGAGTTGTGAGAAGTGTCTATTTTTCTACTCTTCTCTTCTCTGTGGGGGCGGGGAGGTTGGGCGTAACAGTGATCTTACATCTGCAATTAGATGACTAACGTCTTGAAAATAAACAGCTTTGATAGTAACTGTGCAAGACTGAGTTCATTTCTTGGGCCCTAATTCCATCAATCTGCCAGATTAGAGCTGGGAAAATACTTCAGTTCTTAAAATCTATGACATGTTTGAAAAATCTACATTGTTGGTATTTATTTGCAGTTAGTACTTATTTACTTGCAATTGTTTGCGATTGCGGTTTACATTTGTTTGGCTGATATGGATTTTATAGGAAATCATCTACTATTTTATGTTGTTTAGTTTTTTAAATGCAGGTGAGTATTGTTGTGCTCTAGATGTGAGGACTGTTAAATGACGTGTGTGTGGAGCCAAAAAAGACTTGAAAAGTGTGAGAGTGGGTCACACCCTAAAAGAAGTCTACATAAAAGGAGTTTTAATCAAGAAAGAAAGGAGCAGAGCAGACATTTCAGCACGTAGCTTTTCTCAATGCTCTGTGCTGGTAGTGAGTCAAACTACTAATCAGCAATGAACAGGTACCCAGTGGTTTCAATCAAGAGACGGGTGTAGTGGGGATTTTGACCAAAGCCAGATTGTAGGTAGGATTGCAATTGTTTGGTCACATACATAGACATGCAAAAGACTAATGTAATATTTGATATTTACAAAAACATGGATCAAAGTCCTCATTCATTCTTTTTGGAGGCAACCAAGTTCATGAATCCAAAAGCCCTCTCTCTGAAGCAGTGTTTTCCCCGCCTCTTTTTTTCGGCAAGATGCTTTCAAAACCCAGAAAGCTGGGCAACAGGTTACACCATATCAGCTCTCCTCACATACATACCAAATATTACATTAGTATTTTGCATGTCTATGTATGTGACCAAACAATTGCAATCCTACCTACAATCTGGCTTTGGTCAAAATCCCCACTACACCCGTCTCTTGATTGAAACCACTGGGTACCTGTTCATTGCTTATGAGTAGTTTGCCTCACTGCCAAAACAGAGCATTGAGAAAAGCTACATGCTGAAACGTCTGCTCTGCTCCTTCTCTTATTACTCCTTTTCTTAGTATGTGACCCCCTCTCACATTTTATGTTAATCAGTTTAGAAAATACACATCTTTCAATTATTGAAAAATAATTAATTGAAAAGACCGCCTGCAATAAAATTATTCTAAAACAACTGAGGCAAAAGGCCGTGCTAAAGTATGAAAATACATTTAGCCAATTAACCACTGCTGATTCTTTGAAGGGGCTATTTAATTACATATTGAAGACCTTAATTTGAATAATTTATCCTAGTTATAACAATTTTGATGCACCCATCCTTCAGTACTTTGAATGCTATCGTTCCAATGATAATGTCTGTCCATTAAATACAGCCTATTAATTTAATAGCATTTACCAAAGCTTTTATGAACATACTGGTTTACAAAAAACGCTCATGGCTCATTTTCTGCACTTCTCTGTATTATCTGTCTGATCCCTGAGGACAGCCTGCCAAAGCCAGCGCATGTGATGCATGACCAGAGCAGGTCTGGTCACTGATCTATAGCATTTAGATTCTAATTACAGGGGCTTTGGAGTCCCCTTAAAGCCCCTTTCAGCAAAAGCAATCACCGCTTTCTATAGTGTTGAAGTACTGTACTGTTGTACAGTTGTGTACTGATCCGGAAGTATATGCTTCTTGGATCAGATGAGTGAAACCAACTGAAAGTACTATGTTTTATTTCTCAAAGATACATGTACAAAGTAACAGAAGATCTACAAAGTAAACAGATAAAACAATTAGAATAAAATTACTACTTGGTCACAACCATCATCAAATGGCCCAGCCTACTTGAAGCCCCAGTCAGGGTGAGTCTAAAAAAAAGGGCAATTTAATGTATGCCAACATCTGTCCAGCCATGCTGAAATCAATTCAGGACATAGCAAGTTTCCAACGCCAGTGAGAATCATGCAAGATAAAAAATAAAGCCATCCTAACTGGGGCTTAACGCCTTTAGTATTTAACCCATGCAAAGATCACATACTGATTGGTTAAGGAATTTGATATGCATCATTAAGTGGTTGAGTCACTGGGTTCTCCAAATGCTAAATACGCTAAAGGCTTTACTTACATTGGCCCCAATTACGCAACATCCTTGAACCTCCACTATTTACCAGCTCACGAAGATTGACTGACTGAGAATGCGATCTGTCTATACAGTTAGTTACTGTCTAGGTATAAAATGGCTGTGTTGGTAACTGCTACAAGAGAGGACTCCTGAGGAATACATGGGCATTAATATTCACAAGGCAGCTCAGAGAACCACTGTTCCTGTATCAGTCTTGTTTTCCCACCATAGTATCAAAGGTCACTACGGCAGTGGGAAACCTGATGCTAGATCATCAGAAACAAGCCCTGAAATGCACAAGCGCCAAAACTGTGCAGCTCCAACACATACCCTGCTGAAAATGACGATTCAAAGAAAAAGGAAGGATCTTTGGAATTGACCAGATGCATAACCCACTCTTTAGGAGCTTTATATCATATGACTAGAATAGTCTCTGGGTTCATGTCTGCATATTTTATAAAAAAAATAAATAAAACAAACAGTTGTAGGTGTGGTAGGTGGTTTGTTTGAGCATGGACAGATGGAGGGATCAGGAAGGTTGGGGTCAACATGTAGCTGGCAGGCTATGGTACGGTTTTGCTTGAGCAGTTCAACTGCAGTAGTATTGACCAGCATCAGCCCGTCGTCGTTTACGAGACTGCTGCTGCTCAAAGAACTGGCGGATGTCTTCTGGGGTCACCACCTGCATGAAGAGGAGAACATGGTCAACAAGTCTCTATACCACAAGCAACTCTGCCTCTCTGAAAGGAAATATGGTGGAATCAGCATACCTTGCCCTCTGCTGCGAATCTTTGCAAGTAGTCTTTCAGCTCTGTCTTCATATCGTTATACTCTGGAAAATGATGAAATAGAAATTATGCCAAACAAACACTGCCATTCCAAGTGATTTTAAAAACTGAATACCATGAGAAGCAGTAGCACAGCAACAATATATTAATAAAAGCTTACTCTAAACCATACATAACTGAACCGACTGTTTCTTCTCACCATGAATGATCTCCAGCTGCTGAACGCGATTCAGGTTGTCCAGAGCAGACATCAAAGGATCACGACCCTCTGCCCCGCCCACCTGCTCTGTGGTTTTGCCCTTGTTCTCATAGGCAAGGACTGTGTCAGTCTCATCCAAAAGGAAGGAAACTCCAGCTTCCGCAAACAGATTCTGCAGCAAGTTCAATTTGGGAATTCAACATGAGGTCAGAAGAAAAGAATGTGCTAAAACCCCAGCTTAGCCTTTTTTTTTTACCCCCTATTGACAAAGGTTTTTGTACTAAAAACAAAAATAATATGCAGGTAAGACCAGTATAATCACACTCCTACAACTTCATTTACTCTAGTAAGGAAGAGAACTGCTATAGGACTGTAATAAGTCGTTTCAATTTACTGAAGTACTGCTTTAATTACCTTCTAAACACATTTTCCATCATGAGAATGATCTGAAAAGATGCGGGTATATTTCAATTTATGTTCTTTAAATATTTACTGCAAAAACTAAAATACAGTATTGCAATGTGATGTTTTCTTTCTTCCCACAACATGGCAAAAGGTTTGTGCCTTCTAAACTATAAACCCAGTCAGCAGTGCACTGTAATCTACACTGGTTTATTTATTCTTGTGTGCTGTACCTTGCACTGGGTGCAGGAGCAGAGTTTAGTGCGCCAGGGGGAGGGCCAGAACACAGCCCCCTGCTGAGCTCTGCTCTGCCCGGAGGTCTTCATCTCCGTGAGCCTACAGCCTGAACATGAGCCCTCAGTTGAGGGGTCCTCCAGCTCCTGGAGCTTCCGCTTACAGCCTGCTGTGCCGTTCACCTCCACCTGCTGCTTTACATGAAGCACAGCGTCAAAATGACAGCAAAAAAAAAAAAAGAATGTAAAAGAGCACAGTTACAGAAATGCTAGTTGATTAGGTACTCCTGCTTTGTGCCCAAATTCAGTTTTATTATACATTCTGTAGATCAACAGTTACACCATAATGTCAGCGTGACTGCTATAGTGGTCAGAATGTCTGTTCAGCAGTCATCCTCTGGCATTCCTGACCAATGAAGAACAGTAAAAAGGAGAGGGGGCTGCCAAATTACACAGAGAAACAGATGGACAACAATCTGTAATTGCAGATCTGACCTACAGATGGGTGTCAAATTAAAGAGGAAAACCTTAAATGGAGAAACATAACGAGTGCAGACAGGTGTACTGCTCTGCATGCTCTGTGGCATATACAAAATGCTGAACAGGCCCAGCTGACCCAGAGTTCAATGCTTAAGCATGAAAGGCAGTAAAGAAACTGAAAAAAGATGCTATTACGACTAACACATCAGATTGTAAATATCAACAAGGAATAACCTCAATACCATGTTCCAGAAACAATATGTCACATAACAGCTGAGAAGATCCTCTCCAACAAGGACACATCATCCTGTGGTGATTCATCTACAACCATCTACAATTACGAATTAAATACGGAGAGCCCTACTGCCATCTGGTGGCAAGTAAAAACTTTCATACTATGGAGGTCTCCTCACAACACTGGGATATGACAATTTAAACCATGCTTTCAAAAAAATAATTAAAAAAAAAAAAGTGGCAAAATGCACGGCAACATAACTACAATATAGATTTGATACTTCTGTGAAAAGCATTGTGCCTCACACCTACAAAGTTGAGGGTTCAAATGTGTGTGGAGTTATGTTGTACCCGTGGTGGTATGAGTTTCCTTTGGGGTCTCTGGTTTCTCCCACATGTGTGTCAGGTGAATTGGGGATTCTAAATTGATTGTAGGTGCGAGTGTGTGAATTAATGATGTGTATGGGCGCCTGCAATGGGCTGGGTCCCTGCCTTACACCCAGTGTCCCAAGGATAGTGTACCTGTGACCCTAGTGAGGATTAAGTGATTACAGAGAGGGAGTGAGTGAATGACTTCAGTCACAACAGCAGATGACATACCTTATCACCCACTGGGCTCTTGGAAGCCTCCTTTTCTGGCTTATTGTCCTCGTCATCATGCTCCACTTCTACTTTCCCTTCTTCCTCTGCTTTACATACTTTGAGTACAGGAGGCGCTAGTGAAAAAAAAACCCATCAGAAATATTCAGAAAACTTCGAAATCAAAACACACAAAATACACTGTTGTATTAAATATAAATTTTAAAAATGTTATGTATCTATAAAGTGAATCACCAAACATGTAATATACATATCTATATACATACATAATATGTTTTCATTTAACATACAGCTTCTAATTCAATATATGATTTATTGAGGTTGACTTTTTTTTTTTACCAGCAATGTGGGCAGCAAAAGTCCAGAGGAAAGGAGATTTATTCATGCAAGACTCGCAGATCATTTCTTGAAGTTCCACACACTCTGGCACCACACAGCCTAGGTGCTGCCAGACAGAAAAAGAAAGAGAGAGAGAGAGAACAGGAAAAAAAAAAGACTAAAAGTGAGCTCATAAAATAATTCTTTGTTGTGATTCACATCTAAGATAACATTGGACATAAACAAGAATAGATTTAAGTTTGGCTTAAGCAAGACCCTAACACACACTGTTGTCAACTCACTCGACCATGGAGCCAGTCTTCACAGACAATGCACTGGATCATCTCATCAGGAACCTAAGTAGAGGAGGAGAGCTTTCGTTAATTAAGCCAAAGTGAGACTTAAGATCACGTTAAAGTCATTGTCACAAAAATTAAACACGTTTCACCTCATCCTCTGGGTCTGGGTAGGGTCTATTACAAGTGCAATACAAGCCAAAGAAATTATGGCTGTATTTGTTCCCAGAGTTCACTTTCTCCTTTCCCTGCAATAGAAGTGAGACTTTTTATATGAATACAGTCACTAGAATGATGGCCACTAGGATTAAGATGAAAGAAAAAAAAGAGCACCCACAACGAATAACTTGCATTCCATCTCTCCGAACTTGTCATTTCCACAGTCACAACGGAAATTCCTGCAAGGCCAGACATCACGAGTTATTATTGATGCACTGTCTTTGCAACAGACACAAACAGTCATAAAAATGCAGTCGTGAGTAATGCTGGGAGACATACTGCTCATACCGTTATTCTGTTCTCACCCACTGATTTATTTCACAATTATATCCATATGCCAAAAATAAAGTTTTTGGATGTACTATGTGCCCTTTACTAATGTGTGTCAGTACTACAACAGAGTGCAAGTTTCTCCAGAGAGGCTTAGAGAGGGACATACCTCTTGGTGTAAAGCTCAAATAGTTCATGACCCTCATGGCACTTATAGGAACAGGCCAGGCAAATCCCTGCAGGTTCCCCTCCCTTTGGTGTACAAGTGTTGCACGCGTAAAGAGCCTGACGCTTCACATACCCCTAAAAATATGAAATCAATAAACATCCAAGATTATACTTGTCAGACATCTATTTGTTATAGACATACAACATGTAGTGAAATGTGACCATGAAACATCTGTGAGACTGGGCAATGCACGCTCTATGGACAATTGTATTGGGACACACCTGTTTTCAAGGGTTTAGGCTAGGACGGTTTATTCTAGTGGAGGACAATCTTAATGCCTCAGTATAACAAGACATTCTAGACAATGCCATGCTTCCAATTTTGTGGACACACTTTGGGGAAGAACTTTTTCTATTACAGCATGACTGTGTGCCCGTGCACAAAGCTAGCACCATAAAGACATGGTTGGATAAGTTGGGTGTGGGAAAACATCGCTTGGGATGAACTGGAACGAAGATTGTAAGCCAGGCCTTCTCATGCAACATCAGTGCCTGATCTCATAAATACTTTACAGAATTAATGGGCACAAACGCCTGGAACGCCTACCAACAAGAGGGGAAGCTGTTATAGCTGCAATAGGGGGGGAACTCCAGATTAAAGTCCACATATTTGAATGCATTGTCAATAGTGTCCCTGTAAGGTGTCCATGTACTTTTGTCAATGTAGTGTACACAGATATATTTAACTGACAGCAAGTCAGACTCAAACGAATGTCCTTGAAAATCAATAGCAATAGTAAATACAACAGCAATGTTTAAGTTGTTGACATTAGGACGTCTGGTTCCTATTACCACCACTGTAAAGAAACCCCAGTGGAGTGAATTGCCTCCAGAATGAATCATTTCACAGCAGACTTGCTCTGTATCGCATAGTATTCATTTCAGACACTGATTTTGGAAAATATATGTTTACATATAAATAGTAAGGATTCTCCTTTAATTGAAAACAAAATGGCCGACAGTCACATTTATTTTACCCAAATGTTCTTCCAAAGCAATCTGTGAGAAATTTGGATTGACTCAGTTTCAGCAGTGTGTGAAAAGGTATCTAATCTGTTTTGAAGACCAGGAACCAGCATCAACCCAAACTGTTAGATACAGTCGCTGTGTTATAAGCAGACGTTTGTGGACCCGATATTTAACTGTACTGATCCCTTTCTTTCAATATTAGAGATTTCCGAGGGTCCTTGTTTGTTAAAAACTGAACCAAACACTGGTTCTGTTTGTGCTTCGCTACCATCGTCCAAACGAAGCTACACGGTGTACAAAAGTATGTGGACAACGAGTCAATTCAGCTAGCTCATGCTCTCACACTGCTGAAACAGGTGTCAAAAATACACACTCCGAGCTTTTATAATCGAAGTAGAACAGCACTGCTAACTGGGATTCTCGAGCAATATAGCACCATGTCCACAGATAACAGAGTATGGAGCCACCAACATTGGCCTGTGGAGTACTGGAGCTGGGTTCTGCTGGATAACCGTCCAGTCGGTTTATGATGAGCTAGAGTATGTGATCAATCACTAATCCACAACCAGTAACTGGCCTTACTAATACTCTTGTGGCTAAACGCAATCTAATCCTAATAGAAGTGAAATGGTGTAATCTTTGGCGTAAAATCTTTTTAGAAGAGTAGAGACTGTGTGAGCAATAACAAGATGAACAAACTCTTTTTGCTACCCTTCAGAAGAAATGTTTATACACAAACTTTTGAACATGTTGCGTAGAAAAGGAAGAGTAGAGGCAGTTAAGAGAGCAGGCGCTGTTTCGGAAGAGTAGAGGCTATTTCAGAAGAAAAGAGTTTGTCAGAATAGTAAAAAGAGGAACAAACTCTTATATCTACCATTTATTTCAGAAAAAACGAGTATCCACAAACGTTTGGACGTTGTTGCGTAGAAACGCCCACATTATCAGGTCGTAAAAAGAAAAACAACAAAATGTTCACCTCGGGATAGGAGCACTTTTCTGAATCGCTGCCCCCAAGTACGGCTGAAGCTTCTTGCTCTAGCTCCTCGTCCTCCTCCAGCACGTCCACCAGAGACACAGTAGCCTCTTCTCCCTCATTTGCCGCCATTCTTGAAGAGACAAGTGCAAAAAATAAAAAAATAATAAAATAAATAAATGGTTTCCAGTTCCTCTTTCCACACTAAAAGTACCTATGGAAAACACACGAAAGAGAGAAACACCTATTGTATACACATATTGTAAAACTGATGCCAATCGTGTTATATTTTTCAATCGTTTTTTCCAGCCCAAAGCTTTCCTTGCTTAGTAACAATAATCAAAACAACAACAAAGCTGTTTCCGGTTTATGCAAATAAACCCATCGGTTTTGGCGGGAAAACGTCAACGTGTAAATATTTGTGTTTTTTATTATCGATATTATTATTCTTTTTAAACGGACAGTGGCTCTTAAATCTACACTTTAACCTGTTATTGCTCTGAACAGGTTTAAAAGGTAGTAATACTTATAAAGTTACCTAGAAAGTATGAACATTTTTGGGGAAAACATATGCTATGAAAATATATAAATAATTTTCTAAGAGGACTTTTGTCTGTGTCTAGAAAATGAACAGAATTACTTTATACAACGTGCAATTTTTCAATTTCTATGGTGCATTATTCTTGTTTCTGTCTACCAACAACTGAGGGCACCTATGTCTATATATACACACACACACACACACACAAATATATATATATATATCTACACACACAAACAGTCAAACGGTGTACTATTTTCAATATTGTTATATTGGATAGATTTTTTTTGGTCAAATGTATATTATTATTATTATTAGTAGTAGTAGTAGTAGTTTTGTAATTTGTTGCCAGTGTTGTGTACATATTTCATTTTTTATATGGTATATATGTTTTTTTATGTTATATGTTATTATGTTTACTGAATGTTTTATTTCAATTATTTAATGTATTATTATTCGTATTTATTACTATTATTACTATTATTATGATAATATGATGTTTTATGCCTCTTGTCTTCCTTTTTTTGCTACTGCTACAGCCAGTAAAATAAGTTATTTTTAAAAATGTAAAAAAGAGTTCAGGGTTCCCCCAAAACACAACAGGAAAACAACAGACATGGCATCCTGTGAGCTGAGAGGGGAGCTGAAATACAGAGACGGGGAGACCAAAACACTTACTGTAAAAGCTGAAAATAACCTAAAATCAATCCTCAGCAGCGTCAAGAAGTTAAACTCAGAGATATCTGAGCTTCTGACGAGTCTGGTGGAGCAGGAGAAGGGTCTAAGAGGCGATGGAAAAGGAGGCTGTCCTCGGGTGGAAGGTAAGAGCTGCTGAAGCTAATGCTACTAAAGCTAGAAGTTGCGTTGTAAGTGTAATTATAATCGTTTCGATATATTTATTATTGAAAATAGTGTGTCCACAATTTTTTTAAAACACCAAACACTTGTCTTTGGTTGTCCTATTTTTGCCCATCGAGAAAACATTAAGAGCTTTCTTTCTTAGTGTATACACTATGTGGACAAAAGTGTTGGGACGCTTCATCCAACCATGTTTTTATGGACCTTGCTTTGTGCAGTGGAGCACGGTCATGCTGAAATAGATGGAAAAGGTCCTTCAATTTGAAAACCAAGTGTGTCCAATTAATTTTGTCCGTATATTATATTTTATATGTATATACAGTATATGTTAAAAGACTAAGAACACCGTAAATGTTACAAAAAACACTGCCACTCCTCTCCCAGCTGCTGCGTCCGAGGGTTCTTAAACATACACAAGAAAGCTTACGAAAACTGACAAGCGAACTTTCAAAACATGCTATTTATGTCATGGACATGTCCTCGCCTTTTTGAGCGGCACACTCTGAGGGTGAAGAGTCTGAGTTGGAACTTGTCCTCACCACTCTGATCCAAATCGGTAACGTGAGGCGATCTAATGGGTTAAATGCAGAGAAAGAATTTCGCTGTGATGTACTTGTATGACTATGCATGTGACAATTAAAGAATCTTCTTCTTCTTAATTAGAAATAAGATCCTCTTTTTTCATGCTGAAATAGCCCTTCTCTTCCAGGTGATGGAACACTGCTGTGAGGATTTGATTGCATTCGGCCACAAGAACATTAGTGGTGTACTAATGTTAAATGCTGTTCTACAGCAGTACATGGGCGATGTTTATATTCTGTTCTCGGTTCACTAATTTAAAGAGGCATCTGTATATTTCTCCATATTACCTTTAACTAAAATGAATTTCCAGTGGTGACTAGTTATTTCACGACTGAGAATCTTATATGTATATGCTTCTTATACAGGGAGTGCAGAATTATTAGGCAAATGGGTATTTTGTCCACATCATCCTCTGTATTCATGTTGTCTTACTCCAAGCTGTATAGGCTCGAAAGCCTACTACCAATTAAGCATATTAGGTGATGTGCATCTCTGAGAAGGGGTGTGGTCTAATGACATCAACACCCTATATCAGGTGTGCATAATTATTAGGCAACTTCCTTTCCTTTG
>JBBPDH010000151.1:3951343-3968445 GCA_037974565.1 Clupeocharax schoutedeni
GCAAATATGAATTTTATTTCTGCATAAAATCAAAACCACCTGCTGAAATGTAACAGTGTGCTCTTATTCATGCCTAAATGTAAAGCAAATTAGTTGTATGCAACTTAGCGATAGTTGCTGTGAAAGGGTACACTTGTCAGTATGAGTCAGAATCAGAAAACGTTGTTGAACCCAGGAAATTGCATATGTTGGGACTGCACAGACACGCAGAAATACACAATTCTATATACACAAATGCTGGTATATTAATACTATAAATAAATAGCTTACAGTTAAGTGATTTGCTAGTCAACACAAATAATTAGGTTTTGTTTTGTTTAGATTTTTTTGGAGTCTGTTATTGCGCATAATAGAGATATTCTTTTTTTATTATTATTAACAAATTGATGACATTATTAATATATGGACAAAAGTATTGGGACACACCTTCCAGTGAAGGGAAATCTAAATGACTCCGCAAACCAAGACATTTTGGCCAACGCAATGCTTTGTGGACACAGTTTAGGGAATAACATTTTCTATTCCAGCATGACTGTGTCCCAGTGCACAAAGCAAGCTCCATAAAGAGGGGACTGGATGAGTTTGATGTGGAAGTACTTGACTGGCCCCCACAGAGCCCTGACCTCAAACCATCCATCACCTTTGGGATGAAATGGAGCAGATATTCAGGCCTTCTCATCCAACATCAGTAGCTGACCTCATAAATGCTCTACAAAATGAATGGACACAAATTCCCACAGAAACTCCTTGTTGAAAACCTTGCTGAAAGCCTTCCAAGAGAAGCGGAGGCTTTTATAGTAGCAAAGGGTGGGGGGTAACTCCATATTAAAGTCTGAGTTTTTTTAATACGATGCCATTAATGTCCCTCTTGGTATAACAGTCAGACGTCCCAATACTTTTGTACATATAGTGTATCTGGACAGGCTAATTCCATAAATGTGGTTTAAGGGGATCCTGGCAGGTCGGTCTGTCCCTGCCACAGAGACACGCTGGTGCCAGATGTCAGCTGAGGGGTAGTGTGAGGTTAACAGCCTTGGCTGCAGTCTGTGTCTCTAATAGAGGAGGGAACTGTGTTTAGAATTCCAAGGCACTGACTCTTTTCTTGGGCTCCCTCACCAGGCAACCACTTCCATGGCTATTAGCGTACGAAACAACATAGCAAGGGATCCTGGGAAAAAGAAGATAACACCACTAATGTACCCACTGTATCCCACAATCTGCGTTTACACTCTTTTTAAAGCTTGTGCTTCACGTGCTATTTTGTTATTCTCTTATTATCTGCATAGGGAATCAGTGGCTGATTTTGGGTTTTTAAGGAAACTTTTTCCATGACTTAATATGTAAAGCTCCTGCGTGATTAGATGTAATCTAATTAGCATACATTGCCACAAATGTCAAGCATTTAGATGTAATGCAAACACAACTGTTATTGTATGTTGGCATATGATAATAGTGTTTGGTTTGACTGTACTTCTGTAGACTGAGGTTAGTCCCTGTAAGGATGTATGCATATGCAGCCGTGTGTAAATAATTTTCTTATTGGTCTCTGTTGAAAACATTTCGTACATATGAATTAGTGTACATATGATTTTGTGTATTTATACGCTGTCTGACACTATTTTCACCACAAAAAATCTTCCACTCAGCAGAAAACACTGTTTGATTGTGTGTGTGTGTGTGTGTGGGGGGGTATTAGTAACCTAGAGCTTTTTAAGACTGAATTGGTTATATAATCTCCTGAAGATCAGAATGAGAATGAAAAACTACAGATACTGATAGGGTTTACCAGGTCACCATGGATGCAGAATAATAATATTATCCTTTAATAGTGACTATAAATGTGGGCCAAATATCAGGTAATAATACATAAGTGAGTAAAGATTACTGTCGAGAGTGACATTTTATTCAAGCTTTGCAAGAAATTATTTGTGTGTGTGCGTGTGTGTGCGTGTGTGTGCATGTGTGTGCGCGCGTGTGTGTGTGTGTGTGTGTGTGCGCTCGTGTGTGTGTGTGTGTGTGTGTGTGTCTTTGTATATAGTAAAGAAACAAGCAAAACTATTTAAAGACAATTTAAAAAAAATAAAAGAGTAGCTAGATAGATAGATAGACAGATAGACAGATAGATAGATAGATAGACAGATAGATAGATAGATAGATGGATAAATAGATAGATAGATAGATAAAAATAAAAAATGAAGAAAGAAAAATGAAGAAAAAAGACAGAGAGAGAATGAGGGAAAGAAAAAAGAAAAACTGGCCTTCCCCTGTCTGTGGCCTTGCTTGTGCTTGTTCTGTCTGCTGGCTGTTTGTGTTAGGACAGTCCTTGCCTTCCTTGCTTTATTACCAGCAAAGTAGACAGATTCTCACAAACTGTGCTCATAATATTCATGTCTTATTATTTAACCCTTCAACCAAAGGCTCATTCAGTGTCTATATTGAAGCTAATTTACGAATGTAGGTTTGAGCCCACATAGCAAGACCTTTAAAGTTTAAGGATTTAATTATAATGAGCTGTGTGATATTAGCCAAGACACGCGAACACAAAAGTGCCTTCTCACTGTCTTTCTGTGGTGAGTAGATGACCGGATTTGCTCTCCTTCATTCATGGGACTCAGCAGTGAATGTGGCCCGGACATGCTGGAGCAGGTCCACAAGAATGGCATCACCTTCCCCTTCAGTAAGTGCCTTTGTTAGTGCAGATTAAATTATTTCCCTGGGTGATCCATTGTGATGAATGTAAATAATTAGACTAGCTAAAGTGGCCCATCACTTCTATCATCAGTAATGGATGTTTGCAATTTGAGCCACTGTTGTATCAAGATGCTCCTGCAACACACACCCACACCCATAAATTATTCACATTTTTTTTAGCAGGGAGTCAAACCATTAAGTTATATTTGATTAAACAGTAGCCTATACAAATGACAAACAAAGTTAGTGAAAGTGACCATTGTGAAGTGAAAGTGAAGTGAAGAGCATAAAGTATAGCATAAAGTATTGTGCAAAAGTCTTGTGATTTTTCTCAGTGTGTAATTAAAGTGTCTTTCTAATGTTAATGAATTTAACATTAGAATAAATGGAAATAAACAAGAAAAAGTATCAAGATTTATTTTGTTTGTAAAAGTAGTTGATATTATGTGAGCTGGTGAGAAGAACCCAGGTTCAGTTCTAGATTCCTCTTTGGTTCCTCCAGCCATTGTTTGGATTTGTGAAACTCCATCAGCAGCTTCTGATTTAATTTAATTTAATTGGATTAGATTCAACTTTATTGTCATTATACATGTACAAGTACAAGGCAACGAAATGCAGTTTAGGTCTATCCAGAAGTGCAATAAGCAGCAAGTGCAGGATAAAGGTATAAGTTATGAGTTATAAGTTATTAGTTATAAGCTATGAGTGTATGTACAAGAAGAAACTGAATTAATATAGGACTGATCGAGTCAAACCAGGTTTCTTCTGGAAACAATAAGTAATACTTTCACAAGGAATGCACTGATATACTGAACATAACATTACTATTTAGACTTTAATGTTATTTGTTTTGATTCTTTGAGTTTTATTTAGTATATTTAGTAATACTAACCTGCAAACTTGACATAATTGTGCAAAAATTATATTATTATTGTGCAAAAATTATTATAGCAAAATAAATCATTTAAAAGGAAAAAGTGCTTAATAGAGAGATGCTAATATTCAGTTCATTACCATTGATGACAAGATATCAGCATTTCAGATTGGCCTAAGTTATATATATAGACTATATACACTACATGGGCAAAAGTGGCGGGACCCCCCCTTTTCATGCTTTCACAACAAACTCATCCAACCATGTCTTAACGGACCTTGCTTTGTGCACTGGGTTACTGTCATGCTGGAACAGAAAAGGTTCTTCCCCAAACTGTGTCCACAAAGTTGGAAGCATTGTGTCCAAAATGTCTTGGTGTGCCTACGCATTAAGATTAGCCTTCACTGGAAGTAAGGCGCCTAGCCCAAACCATTAAAAACCTTTGTGTCCCAATACTTTTGTCCATATAGTGTAAGTATGCAGGTTTGCCTTAGTTTCTTTTTGAACAGGTTTTAATAGGTTGTAACAGATTTTAATAGGTTATGATGGCTGGTTTAAAGAGTCATATAATGTTTTTTCATACAAAACACAATGTGTTGTGTTCCCTTTCGTGTATTTTGACTTGTGATGTATGTCTTGTGCTGCTTTCTGTTTTATTACAGTCTGTAAAACTCAGGTAGCACATGGCACCAACTCTCATGAGGTAAGAAGGCGTTTGCAAAGCACAATACACTTGTTTGGCTCTTGTGTGGCTCTGCTTGTTAATCATCAAACTTCCATTATGTGATTAAGCGGATTTCGTGATTAAGCACATTATGTCTAAAAAGAGCCCTTCACATTACTTCAGAGCCAGTCCCTCCTCCCTCAGAACACACTGTGACTCACAGCATCTGATTGGGATCTCCAGTGTAAAGTGATCTGAAGGCCCACTGTGTTCTGTACTATTTTACAGTGTTTATCTCAGTGAAGCGTGCACCCAGCCTGTCAGATCTGAGAACACTAAGAGTTCCAGCTGTTTTTAATACAAAGAAGCATTCTTTATTTCTTAAGGTTTGAAATTAAAATAAATTTTAGACTTAACTGCGTCACCACAATTGTGCTTCTTAGACATGCTGCCAAACATTGTAAAATTGTTATATTTTTGTAAAAATACTTTTAAACCTTTTTTTCAACTTGCTCAAACCTCTGCAATCTCTTAACTAAGTGGAGACAGAGTTAAGCGCAACTTCACCACTGCAGGCTGCCATTCCTGATAATACCAGAGCTGGTGTTCACAAAGCAGCTGTATAATTTGATCTGGAATCAGGTTCTTCAATTATTCGTCCATGTCACAAAAATGTAGGGGGTGCTCTTACGGGAAAGTGTTACTGTTCACTTCTAGCATTTGTAACCAATGTTGGACTTGTAGTTATAAACTAAATAAGAGTATTGGCCATGTATTAAAAGAACAATAAGATAAAATAATTTAGCATCTTAAAAGTGAACCAGGTTTATTCTTGTGGAAATCCTTGTCATATGTGACAAAATTGTCGGCCTCTGTTGCTCTCAAATCTCTAATTTTCAGTACATTTCAGTACGTCTCAGTATGCTCTTTGAAAAAGAAAGCTGTAATTATTCAGGCAAAACTCTAATAATCTGAATGCCGCACAGAACACTGGTGAAAGTCTTATTCAAGCTAATGGGAATTTGTACTGGGCAACGAGATGGAAGAACGGATAGACAGATGGACGGATGAATGGAAGGAAGGATAAAGGAATGAAAGGAATTAAAGAATCTAGGACTTTTTGAATTCACTTTTTGACTCCACAGCAATCCACAAATTGCAATTTAAACACAGAATAAATAGACCTACATAGATTCGCTTCATGAAATGACAGTTGGAATGCTACAGTTTTTTATTAGGTTGAACAGGATTTTTATCATTATTCTGTAGCTGTGAAGGATCACATTTATGGGAGAGGTATGTATAGATCAATGAAAACATAACAGTGCAAATAACTTACTTTCTGAAAGAAGGCAAGGTATTCCTGTTGATGGACAGTGTATTTTTAAGAGTGGGTGTACTGCTCTTTGGGACAGAGCACCTTCCTGATACCTGAGGATCATTTATCAGTTATAATATCTGAGACCTTCACCTAAATACAGTGAAAATCTTTGAGCGGTCCTTCGCTGCCTTAATGAATCAATGCATACTGTTGTCTCTCCTTGCCCCAGTGTTGACACAGTGGGATGTACAAGATTAATATGTTACTCTTGCCTGATGGAATGACCGTGTAGGTGAATTTTTACAACAGTGTACACAGAGATTTTACAGGGCTCATAAAGCGAGGCTGAATTCTTATTGGTCTCTGTTGAAAAGCTTTACCTTGTAGACCTATAGCGGTGGTTATCTCTGAGATATGGACAGATGCTTCAGTACACCCTAAAACAGAGACAGCTGAATCTCTATATCTGGAGAATGTTCTTTTCTTAAGACCCCTTCTGTGTAAAATTCTCAGTCTGTACCTCTAATCTTTTGTGTAGTTAATGTGCAACATGCGGAGGTGTCTCAGCTCATGGGTTACTGTGGGTCTTTGCCCTGCAGATGGCAATCATCTTCAGCGAGGAGGACCTGAAGGACATCAGGCCTCCGTGTGTCATCCAAAGCTTCATCAACCACAACGCTGTGCTTTACAAGGTCTTTGTAGTGGGAGAGGCCTACAGTGTGGTGGAGCGGCCCTCCATTAAGAACTTCCCCTCCGGACCCACAGGTCAGTCAACCCACAGGTCACAGAACTCTTCTGTCCGTCACTCATTCTTATAAATCAAGGGTGCGTTACACACATTTTTAATAAGGATTATAATAATGGGATAGTCACATTTAGAACCGCTGTAAATGGTTGTAATAATAATGTTATGGTTCTAAAATCTGACCAGTTGAGTCACATTTGAAGTCAATGTAAAATGCCAGTTATAAAAAGTTCCTAATTAGTTCCTAATATAAAATCGGATTAGCTGAGCCATGTTCAAATCTGCTGAAAAATACTCAATATCCACCGATCAAGTGGGGAAGCCCGCCGGCCTGTTGTTATGGGAGTTACCCCGGTTCGGGAGGTTGTGGGTTCAAATGCCAGGACTGTCAATAGTACCACTGAGGCACCCTTGAGCAAGATATCATCCCCACACACAGCTCCCCATGCGCTACCCACTGCTTCACTTGGTGAATGAGGACAAATCTCACATTCACACTGTATGCTGTGCTGTGGTGTGTTCAAATGTGACAAATGGACACTAAAAAACTAAAGTGTGCATCACCTGCTTGGGAAAGAAATGGCACCAGGGTACACTATAGGACCGAGACAGTGTACAGTGTTCTACTGGGAAACCTTGTGGTCTGCATTCATGTGCATATTACTTTGACACAGACCACCTTTCTAAATGCTTTTGGGGTCCAAGTACACCGTTCTTGGCCCCAATATTCCCTAAAGACAGTGGCCTCATTCAGTAGCATAATACACAGCAAATAATGTTCAAGAATAGTTTGAGGAATATGATTCCTGGGAACTGAACTCACAACCTTCTGATACCAGAGGCAACTCCCTAACCACCAGCCCACAAGCTATCTGGATACCTAAACAATATTAGGCAGGTGGTTTTAATGTGATGCCTGATTGGCATTTATATTTTATCATATTTTCTACTCTGCCTAAAAGCACGATTTACTAAAATTGCTTAAGTGGCACTTTGATGGAATATTTGATTATTGCTTGATTTATTTTAGTGTGTACCCTTTGAGGGGGCCCCTATGTCTGACTCCCACTGTGGGTATCTCCCACTGTTACTCTACTCTTCTACAAAAGCAAATAAAATACAAAAAGCATTAGTGTAATATCAAAAAGATATAAAAACCCTTAAGGATTCAATTAACCCATTGTACACAAGAGAAAATGCAGTAACCACGTGCTGTTTAAGAAATAATATGTGACCTAAAGAATGCAGGTGATTACAGTCATATGGTGATAATCGACTGGAAAAGGTCATTTAGCGAAGGGTTGTATTTGTGTGTGTGTGTGTGTGGGGGGGGGGGGGGGTGTGTGGATTGGACAGGGTGAAATTTCCAAACCTAGGCATTAACAAACCATGTAAAAGCATTTCCCTGGGTGGCATGCGTGCTTTTACACAGGATTTAAGAGGACTTGGTCTCTTTTGGCTAGTTTTAAGATCTAAAGTCATCCAGGAAAATGGACTTGTCCTTATAAAGATACTTTATCTGAAGTTGTTTATGAAGCACATCTTTGTTTAAAAGAACCTTAAATCTTGGGTGAAGCGAGATTTGCACTAATGGCTCTCTTGACTGATGCTACTTAATGCTAATAGTCTCTTACTTCTCTGCAAATCCGTTTATTTCTCTTCCCCACTGTCAGCTCATGTATGCATCAATATTTAGAGCCGGATTCTAGTAAAGGGTTTGTTTTGTGTCACACATGCTGCACTACGTTGCTGTTTAGATACCAGAATAGTTTAGTGAATTGTGCCCCCCACTGGCCAATCAAAGACTGTACTGTTTGATGCATGCCATACTTACACATACTTCATCATCAGCTTTATTGATCCCAGAGGAAATATGTTATGACTTCACAGACACAGAGACACAGAGACAAGAACAATATAAAATATAAAGTCTAACTCAAATCAAATAACAGCTCTATATAAAATATATTATGCTATATACACAAATGCTGGTGTATTAATACTATAAATAAATAGCTTACAGTTAAATGATTTACTAGTTAACACAAATAGTGGTTTGGCTTTGTTCCCTATACCGAAACTGTTATGGTGCATAATAGAGATCAGTAGTAGATCAGTAATATTAACATAGTAGTGTTATTTCATATGGTAAGACCATTGCAATGTTATTTTATTTATAACAAATTGGTGACACACAGTATTATCAGTTCAACAGTGGATAGGTACTGTTTTTAATATATATAAATAATGTTATAATCGAACATCAATTGTAACCACATTGGGAGCAAACAGTGATCACTGTCGGTAGTATTATAATATTAAGTACATTATAATTAAATGAGTGATGTCTAATCTGTCTAATTGATGGTCTGTTAATGAGTGAGTCAGAGACTGACAATACTGGTCAACGCTGTATTTATAATATAAATATATGTAGGTTCCACAAAAAAAAAAAAAACTTGGTTTTGTTCCTTTCTTCAGACAGAAGAGCCATATCTTTCAACAGCCATCATGTCTCTAAACCTGAGTCTTCATCAGATTTAACCTCTGTGAGTCAATACATCTGTTTGTTTTTTTTTAAATCATTTTGCTCATTGTAATCTATTTCTCAACATTCTTTTCTTAATGTCCGTTTATGTACACCTTATGATTTAGTGTACAGTTTACACTATTCACATAATCTCAGTTCCACTGGAAATGTCTTGATTTGTGGCCAATAGAGGGACAATTTGGAGGGACAGTGCAGGACACCCAGTGATGACGTCATTCAGAAGATTTCCAGGTGCTTGAGACAAACGCTCGGTGTGTCCTTATTTGGGATCGATATCATCATCAACAACCAAACAGGCCAACACGCTGTAATCGACATCAATGCATTTCCAGGTGAGTTCTCTTCTTTATGTTTAAAAGGGATCCTGGGACAGAGGAGAGTGAGACATTGCTGAAACAACAGCATGTTCAGTGAGGATGTACACTGTCTATCAAATGTTTATGGATCGCTTGCAATTTTTTCTTAGCTTTTTTTATTGTAAGCTGTGCTATATGGACAAAAGTATTGGGACACCTGACTGTAAGAACAATAGACTTTAATGACATTGTATTAAAATATATAGACTTTAATATGGAGCCCCCCCACAAACACGCAGATTTTGTGTTGAATTTGTTCCCATTCATTCTGTAGGGCATTTATGAGGTCAGGCACTGATGTTGGACGAGAAGGCCTGGCTCATAATTTCCACTCCAGTTCATTCCAAAGGTGTTGGATGGGGTTGAAATCAGGGCTCTGTGCACACCAAACTCATCTGACCATGTCTTTATGGAGCTTGCTTTGTGCACTGGGGCACAGTCCTGTTGGAATAGAAAAGATTCTTCCCCAAACTGTGTCCACAAAGTTGGAAGCATGGCGCTGTCCCAAATGTCTTGGTTGTCTGAAGTGTTAAGATTCACTGCCTCCTGAATTCAAGAATTAGAAAGTGTGACTTAATACATTTGTCCATATAGTATATACTGTAATACTGTGGACTATTTAGTTGCAGTTCTGCCTCTAGACCACACGGTGTTAGTATAGAGTTAGAGGGCTGTTTGTGGTTCAGTAGTATTAGAAATACCGTGCAGTGTATATAAATGTCTTTTGGTATAATATTGATAAATTTTGTTCCTTTTTCTTATATCTGTGTGCATCTGTTTGTCTTTAAGTGTGTTTTAAAATGCCAACACTTACTTTTTAATGAATAAATAGGCATTAAATAGTCATGCAATTCCCTCCCATTCTGCATTAAATTCATTTAAAAGGGAAAGCAGATCATTATCTTTAGGGGAAACATTCAGATTCAGCTGCTGTAGCTGCACACAGCTGTGTTTGTCACCTCATGTTAGATACTGTAAAGCCATCAGGCCGCCCTCTCTCTTGTTGCTATGGAGATGATGTGTATGCAGTAAGGCGTGACAGTGTCTCAGTGGAATGAAAATCAGGTCCCATGATAGCAAATGCACCGTCGCATATCTGGTCTTAACTCGCTTTTATTCTATCTGTTGTTTTATTAATGACCTGTTCTGCAAGATAGTCATATCCCTTGATCTTAGTTATATCTTTTAAACTGCAGGCCTATTGTTCAAGTTAATGATCTTCGAGTATCAATATTTTATATATTGTCTCATTTGAAAGTCCTTGTAAAGTTATGTAGCAAAAACACTTGCATTTCATTTTCACATGACTAATTTACAACCTATTTTTATGCTTTAGAATTAAACAGCCTTTTTTATATACTGTGCCATCATATATTCGAATGACCTTCAGCCAGTTTTCATTGGCTGAATAAGCTCTCTGTATTGTGCCTCATTCAAAAAGCAGTCTGTGGTGAAATGCATGGATCAAATGATTGTATTGCATTTATTCCCTAGGAAAAAAATTAACTTCAGCCACTTCTTTTAGGTCCTTTAAAAGGCTGCAATGGGGGCATCACAACCACAATAAATTCTAAATCATTTCGCTTTAGTTTCAGCTTGGTATCCATACACAAATGGTATTGAGTGGGTAGTTAAACAATGCTTTCACGCTCCATTAAGCACTCAAAAAAGCAATTATATGGACCTGTTTATTATTATTAAATTATTCTGTAACTCTCTTTTATAGAGTTGTGAGCATGAGGAATTGGATCATATATAAGCGATTGTCATGCTGAACTTTTATAGACACAGCTGTAACCGAACAGCATACTCACCACTATTTATTGTTTTAACACATGCAGTACACTGTTTTAGGATATTTTTGTTGTGTGCATGTTTCTGGTTGTGTATATATGAGCTGAATGTGTGGGAATGCTGGAGAGATGGTGTTTTTTAGAAGTATTTTTGAGCATATAGATGTTCAGGTGATGCACCTGTGTGTGTCATGCAGTGAGGATAAAGGAATGCGTGGGCATGTGGTTTTTACAGAATGTGGTCTTGTTGCCTAGGTTACGAAGGAGTTCCAGAATTCTTTGACGACCTGCTGACTCACCTTACCAGCGTCCTGCAAGGCTCCGGACCCCTGAGAGTGAACGGAGTAGCCCAGAGCCTATCGGCAGCCTGTGGGCTTCCCTGCAGCATGCTGGGAAATGAAGGCAGTAGCTGGGTGATTGACAGCGAGGGAATGAAGAAAGGTTCCCATCAGGGCCTGAGCTGCTGCAACGCTGACTTAGAACCCAACTACAAACAACACTGTAGATCCACACTGGCAGCCGAGGCTTCTTCACAGTGACCTTCGCCCCAGCGAATTAGTTTATTTAATTACTCCTAACAAACCAATCACACCTTTCTCCAATCTGAATGGGGGCTGAAGACTATTCCTCTGAGCCAGGTTATGATCTGTAGTGCGTAGAGTATGACCAAAGAATTTAATTAAAAGGAGTAAAATTAGCATCTTAGGTTATCAACGGGATTTAGTTTGGTCTGTTTTCATGTATCTTGCACTGGACTTTCTCAATGGTACGGTGCCTTAAGGACCATTTCTAAACTGCTGATTATGGGGAAAGTAAGGGAACTTGAAGTGTACTGTTAAGTTACAGAAACCATATGATCCGGTAGGCAGTTGAAATCTCATGGCACAGGGAGCACTCAGACTTTTAACTTTCATTCATACGTCAACTGAATGGAAAGGGCATTTTAAATGTGGGTGAATTTTAAGGCTGTTTATGACTAGAAGTCCCAGATTTCCTGCACCTGATAAGCAGCCATGGCACAGAATGTGTAGACAATATTTTGAATGTACTGTATAAAACACTTGTCTCTATATAAAACCCTGTGTAAAGACCTGATTTACACATTGTGAATGAAGCAGCAGTCGGCTGCTTGATAGGAGGTTAAAATCACATGACGGCCTTAAAGAACTAGGACTAGGATAGCCCACCTATAATAGAATCCAGTGGGCTGGTACTTGAGCTCATAGAAGTGTAAAGACATCTGAGATGTCTCAGAGAGAGATTTGGCTGGAAAAAGGTAGAGTATTAATTGAGGGGTCTTCCGCACACTGTACTATGAGATTATGTGTCTATAAAACTGTAGCAAAGGAGGAACAGAATGGCCCACCTCAGTCATTTTTGGGGCTTTTAATGTGTAAATATGACCACAATGATACATTTTCAGTGACAGTTTTTACACTGAGTTGTATAATTGAGTTTGTTGGACTCTGTGCCTTTGTTTTCGACTCTTGTTTCTATGATTGTACATACTGTACACGCTAAATGTATTTGTGTATATGTTGTTTTGGCACACATTGAAGGACAGGAAAAGACAAAAAGACATGCACTATCGGCATTTCATTTCCCTTACAAATGATGAGACAGGGATTTCAGAGAATAAATACTAAAATTTAATGACCCCAGTGTTATGATTATGGCTTGCTGTGTTGGGCTGTGGTTCCCTTCTGTCTTTCAATTGGAGGTCGTAAGGATGACCTCTGTTTTGCATAGATTCATACACACAGCCCCTTACATATAGCCCCAGAGTGATTGCCTGCACATTTCCATACTACAGATAAGTCTAATATTTATTGGTTTACTTAAATAAAGCCCACACTGCATTTAATTACAGGTAAATCAACGTATTCCATAAAAACATTATTGCATTTAGATCAATCAGGTGCAGCCCCTTTAAAAAGAATACGTACCTTTCTGAATATAAATACAATCCCAGATCTCTTAAGATTAGCATTATTTTACTAGTGTTTTCTTTGCAGTAGTTTTGCAGGGTGCCCGTGTTTCCTCAAGAAGCAAGCGAGATACTGGTGTAGAGCTTAAGCGGGGGAGCTGTGCTGGTTAGAAAGCCAATGGAAGCTGGCTCAAGTCCTTTTTTAGATCAGTGGTGGCACTTTGCAGCACTGTGTTTCGAGAAGATAAAGGAAAAGGGGGGGGGGGAGCCAGAGTGGAAACTGTCTGCAGCAAAGTGTCTGAGCAAGAGCGAAAAAGCTTCATCTGGATAAAGGAGGAAAGGAGAGAGAACAAGGTGAGGAAGGACAGGCCTGGTTTAGTTCACACGCCGCAGATCGTGAAGCTTCTGAGCCACGTTCTCCAGCTCAGACTCGATTGCAGCCAAACTCTCGATCTCAACATCCTGCAAGAGATGAAAGGAGAGGACAATAAGAGCTCTTTGAAAATGCCTTTATACTGAACTGATTTTATTCATGCATCAGTGTTGTGTTGATCAAATGAAGTAAGTCAAAGTGAACTATTTGTCAGATGTGAACTCACCACAGCACAGCACACAATGTGAACAAAGAGAATTTCTTTCTCTGTATTTAACCTGTTCATCAAGTGAAGCAGGGGACTGCCACCAATGAGGGGCGCCCAGTGAGCAGTGTAAGGGATGGTACCTTGCTCAAGGGTACCTCAGTGGTGCCACTGGCAGTCTTACTGGCCAAATCCCTAACAACAAGGTCTAAATAAATGCAAAGTAAACTCTCCAGAAAATGCTCTATATGAAACACACTATGCAATATACACAAATGCTGGGGTGTATGTACTATAGATAAGTAACATACAGCTACTAGTAAATGACTAGGAACACAAATAGGGGTTAGGAGTCTGTTACTGCAAGTAGTAGAGATCAGTAGTAGCTCAGTATTGCTGACATAAGTAGTGATATTTCATGTGGTAAGACTATTGCACATGAGAAATGATTGAGTACCCCATAAGAAAACTGCAGATGGTAAGACTATAGCATAGAATAAAAATATATACTGATCACCTACTGACAATTACCTACTCAACTGTCTTTTTTAACATCTGGAAAAGGTATCTTACATTGAAAAGCTTATTTCACATAGCGTGAAGGGTGGAGAGTTTTTTCAAAATGTATGTAAATGAGAAAAACGTCAATGAGAAGAAGTAGTTTACAAAGTTGTAGTTTTTAAATGCTTCTCGCTGTCCAGGCCAAGGCTGCTCAATAAACACAGCTAATTAGGAACAGGTGTGTTTGAGACTGCTGACATCAGCGTTAGCAACCCTCCCAGGAGTGTATGAAGTGTTACCTCTGTCTTCTTGCTGGCACTCCCCTCCTCCTCCCTTCGCCCCTCTGGGTCTCTTCTCGCCATCATCCGGAGCTCCTGCTCCTCAGGACTCTTCCACACGTCTCCTTCTCCCGGCTCCTGCACCTCCTTCGAGTGGTGTGGCACCTCCTGCTGGTCATAAGCTTCCACCTCTGCTCTCCTGTGGGCCGTCTGCCTGGCCTTGCTCCAGTGCCTCACTCCAGCTTTGGCTGTCTCCTCCTCCGCCTGCCTCAGACCTGGTCTACTTTTCTGTACCTTCTCCTGCTCCTCCTGGCTCTCCTCCTCCGCAGACTTCTTCATTTCATAATGCTCTCCGGCCCCCGCTGCCTCGTCTGCTAAGTGAACAAAAGGCATTCACATCTCACTCCGGTTCTTGATTCGTCCACGCACCTGTTCCTCTGTCTCATTTCTTTGCACATAACTCCATCAAAAAAGGCCTGCTATTATTACACTGCATCAGCAAATGCAGCACTCTATTTAATGAGATCGCCTCCTGCCAGCTGGCTGATAGATCTTAAGCACACTGGCCAACTCTCAAACTGAATTAGGCAAGAACTCCAATGCTAAAATCGCCCTGTTCAGTTCTTTAAAACCCACTTGGCTGCAGAATCAACCTTCTATGTAAAAAAGTCTACATTCCTGGATTTTAATGTACTCTTATTTTAATAACACCATTTCCTAATGCTACTGTTGCGTGTAAAGAGGTCATTTGTCATGCATGAGCACACCACAGTATGTGTGAAACATTGAATTCAAGTTTGAATCAATTATTAGTTCGTTTCACAAAAACACAATTTTGAGCAAGAAAATGCATTGAAAGCAATATTTATGATGTCATTTCCTCTTATTTTTCTGATTCTAAAGCTGCCTCCTTCAACTCTCAAGCGTGCTGACTTAACGTCGCAGAATTGTGCTGTCCAACAAATACAGAGTCTCTCTCAGACGCATACTCAGACCTACTGTATAGAGGATGGGGATTATGTCTCTATTGATTATACATTAATCTAATAGGGAAAGAGATAAATCATTAGAACAGACTGAATGCTCTTCATGTATTCCCCTGGGTGTAAAAGGGTAAAGACACTTGAACTTCCATCAGCTCTCTCAAAACTACGGGCTTAATCAAGGCTTGTCCCTGAGGGTGGCTGAAGACTCCTGTCAATGGTATCAGTGATAATGTACCTTTGCACTCTCTACATCAAGCGGTTACAAGTTTATTTGTTACTGCATTTAGAGGCCATTTCTCACAAGCACCTGCCATATATGATTTAAAATCTATTCTAAATTTAAAAGCTATTCTTCCATAGGACCACCACTGTCTGGATATTATTAGTGTGGTGTTAGCAGCTGTAACACTGACATGGTGAAGGCAAAGTTGTGTTTACTGTGCTACAGTTATATGAGGCACAAGAAATTATAACACAGAAAAAGGTTTCCTTCCATAATGAGACAGGTTTGCCAGGAAGACCTGCATGTTTTGATAGATGGGGTGGTCTTTAGAGATGTAAAGTATAATATTATTATTTTATATTTGTCCCCTCCTTGCTGGTATACAATGACGGAACCAAAATAAATCAAAAGATGGTCCACAGTCATTACATTCTGATGGACATTTTGCAATTTATATGATGGAGTATCATTGAGACACAAACTAACTAGGTAACTAAGTAGGTAAAAAAGTCCGTTTTTACATTTAGGTTGACCCTAAACAACATGAACTCTGAATTACCTTCCTCCTCCTCTAAGCTGGAACGTTTCTCCTCCTCCAAGTCATTTTCTCCTGTCTTCATCGCAGCGCGTTTGCGTTCCTGCTCCTCATTCGTGATGCCTGAATCTTCCTCTGAATTGTTCCTCTTCTCCTGGCTGTAGGATTTATTGTGCTCCTGTGTCGTCGACTTTATCTCTTTGTTGTCTTTATCATGCTGCTCTTCTTCACCTCTTTTCTTTTCTCTCGCCTCTCCTGGTCTCTCCATGGCAACCAGCATTGACCAGTCTGCCAGGATGGAGAACAGACAAGAGCAGGGTCAGATCTCTGCTCTACATCATTTCACTATGGGTTTATGTTTTGCAATTACATGCAAACGGCAAGAATCTGTTAAACAGCTTTTATCAAATAACGTTTTTTTCATGAACGGACCAATTGAAATGATCCAAAACTAAATTAAAAACGACATTAACATACATTTTTGTTTATCATTTAGTTAAGAAACATTTCCTTTCTCATATGAAGGCACTGATGATATGAACTGTTCTGAGGGAGACATATAAACCTCATATCTACAAACTGATAAGTTCACAGGAGAGGAAAAGTACATGGAGATGCACATTTCATTCCGATTTGTGTTTATCAAAACACAAATATTAGTTGGCCAGCACCGGCCAACTAAATACTAGTTGGCCAACACCGGTATATGTATATATACATATATGTATATTAGAGGTGGGCATAGATTTTTTTTTTTAAATCTAGATGAATCTCATTGTAATCTTGGAATTAATCTAGATTAAAATGGCTCATTTGAATTCTGCCGAAGGTCTGAGACCCTACCATCCACCCCCCCCCCCACCAACCATCCCTCCACCTCCTCCCAAAATCCCAATGCCTATTTTTTTGTGTAAATCATAAATATGCCTCCAAATGTTATCCCAGATCACTTTAATTTAATTTGGAACTCAGTTTAATACTTTACCTTTAAAGAAAATGTAAATATAAACCCGAGGTTTAAATATGGAAAAGTCAGGAACGAGAGAGACAGAAAGAATAAGAGAGGGAGAGAGAGAGAG
>JBBPDH010000151.1:3974256-3986194 GCA_037974565.1 Clupeocharax schoutedeni
TCACTAGGCTACTACTACCCTATTCTAAAAACAACTGCAACTATTTGGTTTGCAATATTCAATAGTGTGTAAAAACACATTATTTAGCCACAAAGGTTAAAAGTAGAGCCCGACCGATTTATCGGCAGCCCGATATTATCGGCTGATATTAGGCATTTGCCAAACTATCGGTATCGGCATTTATAACGGCCAGTAAATTAATATTTCAAACATAAAATAAAAACGGACGAAACACCCTTCAACCAGAGTCGGGCAGAGAGAACCAGTTATCTGCGAGTGAGATCATCTGTGAAGTGTGTTCAATAACTAATGTTAGGGAAATATGTTAATATTTTGTTGTGCGTTTCTGAAATTAAATTAAAAAAAAAAAAATAAATAAAAATAATAAATAGATAAATATTTATTTATTAAATAATAAATAAATATTTAATAAAATAAATATATACATACATATACACACACCAATATATCTGATTTTTAAACCAACAAATATTTGTATCGGCATCGGCCTTCAAAATCCTTTATCGGTCGGGCTCTAGTTAAAAGCCACATATCAGGACTTTCTTTAGTGCAAGGACATTCACTTTGGTTTAGACCTTGGATAGAAAGTAAAGGAACACGCAATTCTTTAACAATGCATGATGCCTTCTGCCTTACACATTATTGAACAATTTCATTCTTCTACAGGATAATAATCCCAAGCATTTGTCAAAATTTTGCCAAAATTATATCCAATCCAAAGAAAAGCAAAGGTTTGACAATCATGTCTTGGTTTTTCTGTCTCCAGATTCTTCTTCCCTTGAGCTGCCCGAGACGAGCTGGAAGTTTGAAGTGAGTAATGAGAGTCCAGCAAATGAGAAAGAACTATTTCCGTACTTGTAAAGGTCCTGGGAGGGTTTGGACACAAGTTATATCCAAGGTTGTGTCACTTACATTAAGGTCCTGTAGATACTGCAGTGTATAGACGAGCCCCAGCTTGCACAGGGCCAGGAACACAGGCACCTGCGCGTCTGGACTTGCCTCTGCTGCCATGTCGTAGAAACGCTTAGCCAGGTGGATATCCTGCCAGGAAAAAGAGTCAGCAATAAGCACACACTTTATTAAATGCCGTCACGATTTAAAAATTGCATGTTTACTGTTTAATACCAGTATGTTGTAATGAATTAAATGCCGACATGATGTTATTTTTGGCAAGCAGGAGCATAATTTTGTCGGTATACTTGTAATATTTGCCTCAATCAAACCTCAAGTAAGTATTACCTCAATATTTATCACAACCGGAACCCAAACAGTTCAGTATATAACTCTTAAAACTTACAGCTTTGTCTCCACACCTGAAATAAAATCCTTAGTACTAGCAGTAGCAACCATTTGTCTTGGAAATATTCTGGTGTATGAAGATCATGATACTAAACAACTGATCAGTCCAGTGTGAAACAGGATGTTTGTAAGACATACACAAACAAACACAGACTTTGCCATGAAATTCTTTTTCATGAGCACCCGGACTCCCCTCTACTGACCCTTTTTTGGGGTTAAATGATCAATCAAGCTGAAGTTAAAACAGGAGAAGTGCGGAACAAGTCAGGAATGAGGAGGTATTTTGACTATCAGAATCTGTGTACCTGTTTAATACCAAGACCTTTCTCGTGCATGTAACCCAAGTTGAACATGGCTTGGGCGCTGTGCTGCTGTTCTGAGGCCAGTCTGTAGTGGATGACTGCAGTCTCATAGTCCACATCAGTGCCATAGCCATAGAAATGATAATCACCTAGCTTAATTCTTGCCACCGTGTAACCTATGCAGAGCCAAAAAACACAATTACTCTACTGCAAAAAAAAAAAATCAACAGAACATACACACAGCAAAACAAAGAGCTTTAGTAAGGTAGATATCATTCTCTTATTACATTATGTGCTAGAAGCTGTTAGACATAATACAAAAGCTGAGCTGAGAAGCATTTAACCTTGGGCTGCTGCTCTAGTCCAGTGAAGGAGAGCTCGGGGGTAGGTCTCATTTTCACTGAAGAGCCGTGATTGCTCTGCAACACATATACAGATACATCATTGCCTCCAAATACCGAATGCCACAGTAAATCCTTCCTGTGTCAATAAGACTATATAACTCCATCATTCTGTAGGTGATCTTTCTCAGCATTAATGTCATTTGGTTCTCACTCGGATTGTGCAATATTGCTCATCTGCTTATATTTACTCATCTGTATGTTACTGAATGTTTCGTCCCCTCATCACATGCTGCTATCTCTCTTTTTACTCATAGCACAAACACTGTCATTTTTAATAACCACTCGTTATTTTATTATATCTGTTATAGTTATTTGATACTTTGTTAGAGTTATTTCTGTACTGTTCTGTTCTTTTTCAAACTCTTTGTCTTTATGCTCTATTATCTTTATTCCTCTTGTTGCATTGAGCATGTTTAGGACAAAAGAATTTCCTTTAGGATAAACAAAGTTCTTTCTTATCTTACTCAAGTAAGGCAACACTCATTTAAAAAAACAAACAAAAAAAAGAAATCATTGTGTAATGTGAAAGAAAATTTAGTGAGTGTTTTTTGTATTATTGCATTCTGGTCAGAAAACCACTAGTGAACAGGTTTTGGGCTCTAGTGCCCCCTAGAGGCAATATAGTAACTCACTCTGGTCAAGGATGAAGGCCACATTACTCTGTGCGACCTCATAGCCCTGCTCAGCCAGAAGAAGATACTGCACCAGTGCCGAGTCCATATCTCCCTCCTTAAAGCTGCCATAGGCCGCCATCATCCTCTCTGACCATCGTCCTCGCTCACACACATTCTTAAAGAGCTACATATAGACAAACCTTGTGTTAATTCCGATCCAGGAAAACGGGGGAAAAAATGAAGGGCATGTTTTTTGAGAGCAAGCAGAAGTTTTTACCTCCACTGCCGTGTGGCAGGAGCGCATCACTCCTGTTCCAGTGGCGTGCATCTGGGCTAGGTTATAGAAGGCTAGGATATGACCAGCCTGGGAGGCCAGGTTAAAGAATTTCAGAGCCTGCTTATAGTCACGTTTCACACCATTACCATCTGAGAGATAGACAGAGGAGAGAACACACAATGAATCATAAGAATTCATCAGTCTGACTCAGTCAATAGTCTCAGCTGTTATTGAGTTTATGTCATTCGTGCCGGGAAAATGGCTGTATGTTTCTCATGGAAACAATCACCCAGACAACAACAATCATAAAAAGATAAAAGTAGAAAGGGTCAGCAAAAGAAAAAAACCATTAAAACCACTGAAACTCAAACTGCAGGGAATTTCAGAAAAAGAAACAAAAACTGAAAGCAAAAAGTAAAGCAACATTGAGCGAGATCCAAACCTCACATGTACACAAGCATACATACTTACTATAATACATGGTTCCCAGCTGTAGCTGCCCATCTACCCAGCCTTGTTCTGCAGCCTTCTGAAAGTACTTGAGGGCTAGATCGTAGTTCTGCAATAACAAGCACAAAAATGACTCACAGTGTGAGCACAGCTTAGATAAATGCAATTTTGTATTGTGGTCAGTGTTCATACTAAAGATTTTGAAACTGTGCAAGTATAAAACAATGTAACTCACCACAGCTACACCCCTGCCATAGAGGTAGGCCATGCCAAGCCCACTCTGGCCAACTGGGTTGCCCTGAGATTATAACCATACACAATATTTAATCAACTAGCAAAAACAGTTAGCACATAACAATAATAATAATGATAATAATAATATTAATGATACTACTACTACTACTAATAATAATAATAAAAATGATCAAACTACATTATCATGAAGATTGTTATGCTTACTACTACTACTACTCACTTGTTCTGAAGCCTTCTTGAAATAATGCAAGGCTGTCTCATTGTTTTGGGGCAAAAACTCACTGCCCTCCGAGTACATCTGAAATACAAATTGAAAGTACTAAGCATGGTGGTAAAGGAGAATACAGTAAACAAACACGTGGGACATGGTAAGACAGGTTAAGTCACCTTTCCAAGGAAGGCCATAGCGTGTGTGTTGCCTGCATTGGCAGCCTGATTAAAGTATTCATAGGCACGCTGAGAAGGAAACAGGAAATAATCATTTATCATTGTGATAACACCACAAGACAAACTACAGGACAAAATAAAGCTGTTACCTGGTGATTCTGCTCTACCCCTCTTCCTCCATGCAAGTGCAACTGTCCCAAACCCACCTGCAAACAGGAAGAAAACAGGAAAGAACAAAAGCTCACTGTGGTTACTGACATATTACATCATACAATCTGGACATGTAGAAACCAACTACACACTCTAAATCATGCTCGGGTAGTGCCAGCAAATAATATTTGTAAGCCCCAATGTGGGATGTAAACATTCAATCAATGTCAACATTTGAGTAACCGTGAGAGACAAATGTTTATTATGATTTGAATATAAGAAAGTTTCTTTCTTTCTGTTTTTTTGCTGGAAATAAAATCCTTTTTCCAAGTTTGAACATTTCTTCACATGAAAAGAATTGGAAATATTCAGAAGTGGAAATATTAACCATGCAAATACGATATCACAATAAACAGTACAGCAAGAATGTCACTAATAGCTGCAGACTTCTAAAGTTTACAGGGTTCGAAACTGGAAGAGAGACAATACCTGGGCCTGCACGTCCCCTTTCTCAGCCAGAAACTGGTAGTATTGGATTAAGTCCTCCTCCAGCATGCCACTAGGGGAACCAGGGTTTTCCAACTCATCCAATAATCTAATCCTCTGCACAGCACTGCCCCCTGTTAGGGACACATCACTGGCCACTGCAACAAAAAATGTGTGTCAAATAGAATAATTTATTCTTACAAAATCCATCAGCATATTCAAGAATACATACAGCTCAAAGTCCGAGGCAAAAGGCTCTTACCATGATTAGCCACCAGTCTGTAATGAGTGAGGGCAGACTCACAGCTCTGAGGGACCCCAACACCTCCCCAGTATCTGTAACCCTGCACATAAACACCTTTCAGTGCATTTGACAACTCTGGTTTTGCAGTTTTAAGACTTGCACAGAAAAGCATATTACACATAAGCAGCATTAGAACAAGCCAACACTAACAAGCATAAATTGCTAAGTCACCCATGTTTTTTCTTCCAAAGGCTGTGCGTTTACCCTGAGCAATATTGACAATTACTAATTGCTGAATTATCAAGATAATATATTATGATTGAAATCCAGATACAAAATAGTATGAGAGAATTACAGAGCCTTACCCTATAATCTCAATTTAAATGCACATAGGGCTATCTTCTAAAATGACTAAATATGTAATAACCACAATCACCACATCCAGTGGTACTCCATGGTCTTTTGGTTGGAAACCAAACGATTAGCACCTTTCTACATACAATATTTTTACTACTGGAGAGGATGTCATGTTCTGGAATTTTGTTTAATTTGCATATTGCCCAGCATGTCAGATCTATGTAACCTCTGTGTATAGATTATAAAAGATGCATCTTATTTACAGCCATACAAATAGAACATCAGCAGCTTATTTTCAGTTATAGACGGTTAAACATAGAATAAAATAATTATACAATGTGAATAGAAATAGTATAATAAATAAACAATGGTTTGATGAGATAAAGAATGACAATTTGCCATTATTCAAAAACACTCTTGATCGACCAGAGTGTTTGTCTTAGATGCCTGCAGCCTCCAAAGTTGCTCTTTAAAAATGTAATGGTGTGCTTACATAATCCTCCCTCTAGGGAGAGAATGACCTGTGCTGAGAGTCCCGTGCTAAATCTTTAGAAATCTTTTGTAACCCCTTCCAGTCTTTAATCATGTTTACTTCTATGGTCCTCTGAAATCTTTACCAAGCCATATTGCCCCTGATAAAACTTTTAAACAAAAGACAAGCAAAGCATGTACACATACAAACACATTAACTTTCAGGAGCACCTGATTCCAATTCCATTTAGAACAGTTAGAGGTTGAGGTTGACAAACTTTATTCTGGCATGATTAAATCAGGGAATGAAATAGATAAAGCAATATAAAATGTTTGAGTTAAACATTTGTTTGCTTTATAAAGAGGCAATAACCCACTTTTACCTGAAGTGCACTTACAAATATGTGGTTTTAAGTACTAAAAATAGTCATCATTCTCTTCTATGACCTTTCAAAGTTCAGCTTTATATAGTCTTTATTTCATATGACATCTCTTTATCCTTAAATTAAACAGACTGATTTTGTTGAAGCATGTAAAGGACATCTATACTGAGCACATCTGCACATTTTAATTCTTTTTAAGCTTAGTAAAGTGGTCAATTAAAATAAGTTTCTTTATAACATGTAAAGAATCGGTAACAGTGCATGACTGACTCCTATTAACTTCTTGTGTGGTAATGCAAAGTCAAATTCTACGCAGTCCTTTAACTTGAAATACACATACATTATCACTTTGTTAGTAGTGAGCTTTAAAAAACATGACATTCAAATGGTGAACATACTGTAAGTGTATGTTAGCAAAAATATTGAGAGTACTTATATTAAATACTGAGTAACATGCTAATGTAGAAAATCTCCGTGTGTGCCAAAACTTTTGACTGGTAGTGTATATTTCCTGGATCAAAGAAGGACAACATTCTTACCAGAATCATGTGTGCAACCAGGTTTCCGCCCAAAGCTCCAAAAGTGTAATAAACCAGTGCCTGGAGTCAAAGAGACAGGGTGAAAATGTCCTGTTTTAATGTCTAAAACAAACCAGTTACATCTGCTGACAGCATCACCAAAGCTGTATAAAACTTGAAAGGCAGTAAAGTACCTTAGCCTGACTAGAATTCACACCCAGTCCTGCTGCATACAAAAAACCAAGGGCCTGATAAGAGAGAACATAAAGCTAAACATGTGGTCAAGTCTTGCACTGCAGCTTTTAAAACAGCATACTTTTGGCATTACAACTACACCTAATAGTGATGAGTCAACATTTATCGTTACAAGATGTTAAACCTTGAAATGTTGATTTCATTGCTTTGTCAAGTGTTTCTCCATATGCGCCAGACACAGACAGGATTGTCCATCATTTTAGCCTGAGTTACGTTACCGTCTGTGCTTTGGGCGATCCCTCGAGTGCCAGTTTCTCAAAAAGTTCCTTGGCATGAGGAACATTCTGAGGCAAGTAGTCTCCAAACAGCATGGCATATGCGACCTTCTCCATGGCCTTTGTGTGACCCTTGCCTGCCAATTTCAGCAGTTTCTCATATAACCTACAACCCAGAAACATGTTGCTTAACATAGAGCTCTAAAACTGTAGCCCTATGATTCAGCTGCTAATGCATGCACCTATTTAGCAAAAAACAAACAAGCAAAAAAATTAAATAAAACATGGCTATTGAAGTAAATGTGAACAAAAATAAGCATCCAGGCATTTTTTGAAATCAGTGCTGAATTTGTGTAGAAGTGTGTAAATGTGTACAGAACTGGTCCAGTTAATTGGGCTCATATTCTCATATTCCTTGCCCATTATATTATTAATCACCAGATCAACCCCCAGGATCTATAGTCATCAGTTATCTTCCAAAGGTGCCATTGCTAGAATTTTTGGTTTAAAAAATAATAAAACAACCAGAAAGGTTTGAGACCAAAGGGCATTTTGCTGACACCCTTATCCAGAGTGTCATAAAACCATCATTATTTACAGCACCCCTGAAGCAACAGAGGGTTAAGTGTCTTGCTATAATGGTAGAAAGTGGGGAGTCTTAACCTGCAGCTTTGTGGTCATCGGGTTTACAGGAAGTGTTTTAGCCACTAGGCTACTACCACCCAAAGCACCTTCAATCTGGGCATTAACTAGTTGTTCTAACATTAGTGTTGCATCAGGTACTCGCATCACAAAAATGTTAATACTCAGACCTCTTTTATAACCGATACACACCACACAAGCTCCCAGTTTCAGAATAAATGAAGCACATGAAGACACAATGATAAAACTCCATGAAAGGACCTGGAGAGCACTCACTCTTTCTTTTGGCTTTTTCTGCTTGTACTGTTGATGAGCTTAAGAGTGGCCTGGTACTCCTCCTCTGCCTCCTCCGCAAGTCTCCTTTGCTCTGCCTGCTCTTCCGCTGCCAAGGAGACAGGAAACAGCACTTACTCACAAAAACATCACTGAGCAACAGTATGAACAGAAAGCAACCGTGTTAAATAGTGAAAATACAAAAGGGAAATGTAGGCTATGCATGAGGTCTGTCAAGTCCAAAATACAGAATTTCTTTGTTGCTTCAGACATAAACCACTGCATACAAAAATCTAGAAGATAAGCTACTTTTATTGGTACACAGACACTGTCATCCAAGTGATATTTTTATAGACACATGGAGTCTGAATCAAAGTTTTAATATTAAATCTAACACTGACACTCACTTTCACAGAAGCCCCACTTTTTGTCACGTTCATAGTCATAGGTGGTGGCGCACCACAATCTCCCATCCCCTCTTCCCTCGGTGGTGCAGTCAGAGTACTCTTTCCCCAAGAAGAGGAATGGAAAAACGCAGGGCTCTCCAGAGGCTGTGCCGCCAATCACCACAGGAACTACACCACGAGAAGAAACCAATGAGGGGCAGACACATGACTCCAAACATTCACAGGAAACCAGTAAGAAACATGGACATGCTTGAATGAGCACCCTTCTCTAAACTGACAGTGTGTGTTAAGACATTTCGGTACAAACCACCACAATTAATTTAGAACACACAGCTTTGAGTACAGTCTATACAGGATACAATAACCTCAATATCAAAACAGAATTACATTCTGCTTAAACTATCTGGAACTGAAGAAACTGCACATATTTTCAGGTTAGAGAGACTTTTCACTTCTGAGGCCAAGATTCAATTTTACTTCATTTTACCAAAAATGTATTTTTTTATATTGTCAGATATACAGTTTATATTAATTGATTATACAGTGTTCTAAAAATGATGCAGTATAGAATTGTTTGACTTAGAAAAACTACGTTTATGTTAGAATAAACATAAAATACTGCAATATAGTGGAGCCATGTGAAAGATGATCTTAAAGAGTGCATCTGACCTATGCATCCACATACCCAGTTCCCATGAACCATAACAATAGAGAAACCACTGGAAGAGACTCTAAACTCACCTTCCTTCGTTTTTGCATCTTCTGGAGGGGGTTGGCTGGGCAGGTCTTCTTTTTCAATCGCTTCAGCCTTAGTCTCCACTCCCTGGTCAGTCAAGTCCTCTTCTTTCTGGTGCTCATCTGCTGTTGGAGGGGCTTCCTTGGGGGAAACAGAATGCCCTGCCACAACCCTGGAGCCCACCGGAACCTTGTCTTCCTCTGTATTCTGATCATGAAAATACTGCAGAAGGCATGTGTTCTGATCAATTTAACTGTTCAGTACTAAGACACTGACAACATGGTTACATCGTGACTCAGAATTCTCTAAAGTTACCAACTGTATCTAAATTCAAGATAAAATATGAAGAAGCAAACTTGTCCAGCATGACCATGTGGCTTGCCATATCTACACTACTATATGGACAAAAGTATTGGGACATCTGACGGTTACATCAACAGGGACTTTAAATCCATTGCATTAAAAACAAAAACATATAACAGCTAGCACTCTACTTGGAAATTGTTCCACAGGATTTTGGAGTTTCTGTGGGATTTTGTGTCCCTTCAATCTGTATGAGGTCAAGCACTGATGATAGACAAGAAAACCTGTCTTTCACTCTCTATTCCAGTTCATCTCAAAGATGTTGGATAGGTCAGGGCTTCTGTCTTTCATGTCTTTTATGTTTTATCTCCTTATGTTCTATATGTAAACAGGGTATTCAAGTAAGCATTTCATGACAATAAACCTCAACTTCAACACCAATCTCATGCAACCATGTCTTTATGGACCTTGATTTGTGCACTGTGACTCAGTCATGCTGGAATAAAAAAGCTTATTCTACAAAATGTGTCCACATGGAAGCATGCCATTGTCCAAAATGTCATAGTATCCTGAAGCATTAAAATTGTCCTTCACTGGAAGTGAGGAGCCACCCAAATTCACTAATTAACTTTGTCCCAGTGCTTCTGTACATATGGTGTATGCTCATTGTCAATGACTTATCCATGCAAGGGATATAACTGCTTGAGAAGTTGATTACCTGGGAAGGATTTGTGTCTGGCACTTCGTTGGTTTCTGGATCAACATCTGCAATGACAGTTTCATGTTCATCATTTTTTCACAGCAACACAGCAATACAATGTCCACCTTGCTAATGTTAGCCAGATCATTACATTACACATGTTTAGACAGCCTTAAAGACAACAAGCAGGTTCACATGACTGGCACATCTTGCTTAAAGCCCCTTTTATTGTAGCCTGAATGTAAGAAAGCCAAAAACAATATGGGATGTCTTGCAGCAGCTTTGTTTTGAACAAAAAAGCCAGCTAGCTAGCCAAGGTAGGGTTATTTTGTGGTATTTCTCACTTACCAGCTGTCACTTCTAGGGTGACAGCCACAGCCACTGTTAGGAGTATCCACGTCCAAGAACACATCTTGTCTTTAAGTCCCATTAAACCAATGTGGATTATTAAGAAGAGGTTTGTTTAGGTTAGCTAGCACATCACTTAGCTACGTCAACTTAAGTAAACATTAGCCATACGAGCAGAAAACTGTAGCCACCAAACTGTGCCTTTTTGCATAACCTGGCAGGATAACTAGAACCCAGGAGGGCTAAATGAGCAGTTTCCACGACAAAACAACGCTGTTGAGGGTCAAGAAGTCCATTTAAATGATTAAAACAAAAAATAAACACATCTGAACAGCTAGCATGCTAACTGGCTAATACAATATGGATGTATTCCAGCTTAGCTTAGCCAATACTACTCTAGTTAGTTAGAAGACAAGCCAAAACTAAGTAGAGCAAAGGTGTCTAAGCCTAGTTTAAACGTGACGAGATAGTAAAAATGTCCCCAGTCAAGTCCATGAATTTCTCCCCTGACTAACTTCTTTAAACTCAGGAACTGATACTGGTCTCTATTTAATGGGGAGAAGAGACTTGAACCGATTCTTTTCCAATGATTCGATCAAACCGATTCAAACGAATCGAACGTCCAGTAACTGTCATGCATGGACAAAAGTATTGGGACACCCCTATTCTTCAGGGTTTGGGCTGGGCCCCTTACTTCAAGTGAAGGACGTAATCTTAATGCTTCAGCATACCAAGACATTTTGAACAACTGTGTTTGGGGAAGGCCCTTTTCTATTCTAGAATGACAGTGCCCTGGTGCACAAAATAAGTTCTGGCCTACACTGAGATTTTTGTATTTCTTTTGTATGTTTGTGGTTTGCACATTCCAGTTCACAACAGTAATGAGTTGAAATCAACTAGAAAGTCGTTTTTGCACACCACATGATTGTTTTTTACTACTTACCCATCTGTTTCATACACTGCAGATTTAGTTAGAGAAGTTGTTGAGAGAACAGCCCATGAAAATATGGCAAATAAAACAAGTTTCCCTTATGAAATGAAATAATCTGTTTGTTGACTGGTTGTGTGGTAATGCATAGAAAACTTTATAAAGCTCTAGTTAACTGTTTCATCCAACTCACTGTCAATTAAAATCTCATTAAATATCAGTTGTCTCACGATCTTCAGTAGATATATTAGGTTGCGTTTTATCGAAATAATGAATAAAAATATTTTCTGGCTATAGTACTCAGATGGTGTATATTTATTTTTAGCAAAGAATACTGAGTGTATTTTTTTTAGCAAATATTAAGTAAGTGGATGGACAATGTGGAAAATAGTTGATATAACGAGTGTCAACATGACTCAGTAGCTCATTAGCTCTCGATCTTAATTACATGTCGAAATACAATTTAAATGGAATAACGCTATGTTCAATAATTTGGTATGACATTAAATACAA
>JBBPDH010000151.1:4000548-4012947 GCA_037974565.1 Clupeocharax schoutedeni
CCACAGAAATTACAGTCAAGTGAAACACCTAAGAAGCATGGAAGCTGTTATGGCTGCAACTCCATGTTACAGTCCATGTATGTGAAAGCAAGGTTATTAAAGTCCCAATTGGTGTAATGGTGAGGTGTCCCAATACTTTTGTCTATATAGTGTATGCATCCGTTACAACAGATAAGGCTGAAAATATTTGAGTTTGTCTATATGGAACAGTGACGAAAAATAAAAGTAGAGAACTGTCTGCTGCTGACACCCACAAAGTATGTGCTCATGAATTATTAATAACCCAGAACACAGTTTCTGGAAAGTGTGCAGCAAACAGCCTTAGAAGACGACTAGACTTGGCACAGTCACCGCCAGTCACTTTTTCTTAGAGCGTATCTAATGCCACGGCAAATAAGGCCACAAGTTGATTTGTTCCAATTGCCATTCTAAATTATTACAGCAAGAGACTATTTTCAAATGGATGCCAAAATATATGAGAAGCTTAAACTGCAATATTTTTAATGGGCAACAATTTAACATTTTAAAACCATGGTCTTCTGAAGTGTCTGCATATTCAAAGAAACAGGCCACACTATGCGGTCAATGAATGTGTTTTACATTTCAAACTTAGTGTCCAACCCTAATGTGCATGTGATGTTTTATTCTCAAGAAGCATACAGTGAGAACACATTTCTTTCTTATTTCAGCTTTTATTCCGACATACTGACCTGCTACAGTAGCATTGCATAGAATATGCCTGATGCAAAAAAGATGCTTCATTATTTACAGAACAGAAAGCTACGAACCAAGCTACAGACCAGACTGAGCATAAAAAGGTATTCATATAAAGTTAAACATACTGGTATCATTTGCAAATAGGTCAGACAGCGCTTTATGTTCATATTGCACTTGGGACAAAAAGTGACATTTGAGGTTCTTCCATCTTACAATTTCATTAGGATAATTCATTAATCTTCACTAAAATGGCCAAACTATAAATACGACAGTGTTAAAGCTCATCATTCTATACGTTTTTTTGAGGGAAACAGGTTATTTACTAAAACGGACTCCCTTTCACTCTAACTGTGCATCTTTATACTCTTTTAAAGGAACGTTTTGTGCAACTGGTGCTTTGCTATGAAGCTTCAAAAGGCAGTTCCATAGTCAAGCTCTGTACATTAAAACACATGTGCTATGATTCTACGACGACATGGATTGAATGCCATTCTGTATCTCTGTTTCAACAATGAGTCAGGCAGCTGTTTGGTGGCAATACCAAAAGAAAACCTCAAAACAAATGATATTACACTGAAAACGAGAGAGTCTTGAGCAAAACAGGGAGATAACTGTAAAAGTCCTTAAAACATTTCACTGTCGGGACACCAATAAGGCCAACACATCTAACATTTTTACTTCAATGCAGTCAGTCATTTCAGTGTGAAAACAGTGTAAGGAGCTGCCAGATTAACTGCCTGGTCCAAAGGAAGATTATTTGAATAAAACACTCTAAGAGGATCCCCACAGTCATTCAAATGAGCACAGTTTCATACTTTTACACATACTTTCAATAATAATAATAATAATAATAAAAAATCTCTTCATATGACCCCACTATTTACAAACAATTTGTAATTATTACTCAGAGGTGAAGCAGACAGTCCTGCTACAAAAGAAATATATTGTCCTGACGACCAAAACCTACACATATTTTTCCACTCTTAAATACAGGTAATAAATTAGCAGACAATCTTTGGCCATCAACAGACCAAAACAAAAAACCCAAAACCAAAAACATTACAAATAATATAGGAACACAATCACAAGGAAAAAATATGCATTTCTATATTCACAAACAAAAATAAAAACCAAGCTTACAAAGCTATACACTTTCATACACAGCTTTCACCATCTAAAATCTAGATCACTTGAGAAAACAAATGCTGCTGGGTATGAAAACAAGTCTCTGGTTTATTGTTTTTCGTTAACGCCACCCAAAAGCGTGGTACTGCAAACTCGGAGTGTAAACTTCATTAGGTGTCAGATTTCTCTGTGGCCCTGCCTGTCTCATGAAGGGGGGGTGGGGAGGATGTTTGCGAGCCTGAGTTAAAGGATCGGGGCGTGTCAGTTTATGCGGAAAAGATGAGCACTAGTTAAAGAAAAGTCTTTCATTCTGCCTGCCCAGCTCCAATTTGTAGCACTGAAAATGAATTTTCAATGACAAGCGAGTTAGTTGAAATTAAACTGTTAATCTCTTGCACCACAGTTTTATGACATTATAATTCCACAACTACTATGAAACCAATTTGAGTGTTGTAGTGAGGAGAGTGAAGGATTGAAGGGACCCCACAGACTGTAAGCAGTACAAAAAAGATTGAGGGATTTCTTTTTGGTAAACCCTAAAAAACAGACAGCTCTTCAGACACATCTTGCGAATGTTGGTGAGCGTCCTGCGCAGGGATGACTTTTTTTTTTAAATACTCTGAGCTACTTGAAACTCCTCCCCTAAATAACTGATTGGCTGGGAGGAGAATAGAGCCCTTGGGGCCCATTTTGGGGGGGTGGGGTTTGGCACGGCACACACACATACCAGCTGTTGTTGTGAAACTCTCAATGTGGCCTTTTCCACAAGCAAGGGCCTCCGCGTGACAGGAGCTTCGAGCTTTAACCCCCTCCTAATCTCCCTCTCCCGCCCCTGCTCTATCCCCTCCCCCTACCATCTCCCCTCTCAGTACAAACATCATGCTTACGCCACAGAACTCTTCCTTGCTGTTTTCTAAGATCAGAAAAGACCCGACTATGCCTTGCACGTTTACAGGGATGCATCAATCATTCTTCTTTTTCTTCTTCTCGGAACAGATTCCAATACTTAAACTCAGGGTGCAGCACCAATTCCAATGCTACTACTTTTTCTTTTCATTTTAACATAATATGCCTCACTGTGTAGAATTTAAGATCATTTTCTATATGGAAAGAAACAGGAGCGTAACTATCTTGTAAACCTTGCAAAAAAGATCCAGAAGTAAACCGAGAAAAAAATACGGCAACGACGTGAGACTTTTCAAACGCAGATCAATCCAATTACACCAGATTGATACCCGACCAATTTAGTAAGGTCAGTATTCAGTTTTAGATTGGTGCATCCCTACTTTTATGCAGGGCAGGTCTGCAGGGTTTTGTAATGATGATAACATTTTAATAAACATACCAGCAAGAATGAGTGCAATCAGTTTGTCTAATACCTCATGTGAGTTGATGAGTCACAAGGAGAGTGAAGGTTGTAGATACAGCCCCATGTCTGAGGATATACGGTTTAGACATTCTGGCTCGGTCAGCTTGACCACAAGATAGGCATCCACAGACATCCACAATCATTTTTGCAGGAGTAACTGATCATCTCTGACTGAGAATTTTTAAGGGTTGGGAGCAGATGTGTATAACATCTGAGGACATGGCTTCTTTAGAAGACTGAGGATCCGACCGAAGCGTGAAAAAGAAGAGCACAATCAGCGTAGAAAAAAGATATAGAAATGGTGGGGTTTGAAAAACAGGTTCGGGCAAGTCAGCGTGTAGGTCCACAGTGTGCATTTCCACCAGCGCCAGTCTTCGTCCTCCATTGTAGGCACTAAGTTCATATGACGGGGGGTGGGGGTTCAACAGTGTCTGCCCATCGGACAATCATGTAGGTGTACAGAAGAAAAAGATCACTTCAAATAATTCACATAAAAAGATAATGAACAAACAAATGCTTCTATGAGTTACTACTTTCCCTCTAGGATCCAGTAAAAAGTGAAAATCTTAATGGAAATTAAGATTCATTTTTAGTTGCTTTGGGCTATTTCTTACTGAGGGGAAGGTTTTTCATGGACTGAGACAGATTCCATACACCATTACCAGTTTATCAAAGTTATTGGAAAAGAACCACTGAAAGACGGTTTCAATGAAAATCGTTGGTTTTTGAGAGGTAGTGCGAGTGTTGAGTATGGATGTTATGATCCACCAATATTAATGACAGTAAATATAATGCTTGAGATATACTAACGGGATAAGTTCATAAAAATAAAGGTCATTTGTCTCATCAAAAAGCTAGAACGTTTCCACCTAGATCCACATTGTTTTCCGTTTTCTTCAAAATCCATAAAAGTTTGTGACTATTCGTTATAAATAAGTCTCAATGGTAATACTTTTTGATTTTTGTCCCTGCATATACATTTTAGTTTGCTTAAATATAAAAGATGGCTGCCTAAGCGTGACCACCTTAAAGTCAGAATAATGTGCATTCATCCTACAGTAAGTATGTATCATGCCAGTCTTTTCTTTCTCTTATAAATATATCAGTTGTCTGTATAAAAATAAATAAAAATTGTTTTAAATTAAACATTTCATTATCCACATCCCAACACTGGGATGGCTATCTGAGAGAGATGATTGTGTGTAGAGTGGTTCAGGAGCGCACGAGAATCTCCATGATGTGGTCCAGGTCACTGAGGTCAGAGAGACAAAGCTGCAGGGTGTTTGAAGCGCAGCTAGAGAAGTTTTTGAGGCCTTCATCTCCTGTCCCAGCAGCTGCACTGCTGCCCCGCGGGGCAGGAAATGCTAGGACAGAGATGTCGGATGAATCATACATGGACGTATCAATGTCCTCAAAGATGTCGTCGAGTGCTAGGTCCGTCAGATAGCTGGTGGAATTTGTGATCTCAAATGAGCCAAACAGTGAATCTGATGTCTTTTCGTCCACTTCATTTGAAGGTGATGGAAAAAGCTGCTTGCTTTCAGTACGATCTAACTGGGCCTCCCCGTCCTCACTACTCACTAGTAGAGTGGATGTGGACAGTGATCCGTTTGCGAGTGGAGGGCAGTCTAAAGACAAAGGCGGCAGTTCAGGGATGTGGCGTGGTGTGGAGGCATGAAGGAGCACAGGGGCAGGTGGAGCAAGAGGCAAGCAGTCTCCCCCCTCCAGCCTCATCTCCTGCTGGATCTGTCGAAGGGTGTTGGCCAGAAGGACTGAGCGATGAAGGCTGGGTTCAGCGCGGCCCTGGCAGCTTTGCAGTTTGTCCAGGCACAGGTCCAGCACCAGCTGCCTCTGCTGGGGGTACGGTAGCCCCAGCGCAGGATCATCACAGTCACTTAGCTTACGCTTCACCCCACGCCCGAGCATGTACCTGGAGTGAAAGAAAGAGGAATGCTGTGAGGCATACTGCACATTACAACAGGGCAATTAAAACGTATAGTATTTAGCATGCTCTTTATATGGACTACACAACATATGGTGTTAATCATGTTCAACAACATTCTTTAGGCATTCTGACAAATCAAAACAAATACAATAGTATTCATATACCGCAAGGCATATCACAGCTGTAATATATCGCAAGACGAATCAAATACTGGTATTTGGACCATTTCGTGCAAATCTTTGGTCCTGTATGGCTACTTCACCTCTGTAAGGGCTTGGCATCTCAAGCTTCATGAAAATTGGCTAATCAATTATTTATTCGTGGGCAGGACACAGAATTTGTAGTTCTCATTTGACCACTACATGCAGCCTTTCTGTACACTCAGGTCCTTACTATTCTGATAAGCAGTTAAAATATAACAAAAAGAAGCATGAATCATTAGTCCTATATAACCAGCTGCTACTTGACTTAAAAAAAATAATACAAATACAGTAAGTCAGGAGGACAAATGTAATATTTAGTATCAATTTAGGGTGTGGATTTTTGCCAAATAGTGTCAAGATGTTGTTTTTTTACTTAGTTTAAGATACGCTTTTTTTCCAAGTAAATGAACTATTGAAATAATTAAATAGATTACTGGATTACCAACATAATCGAAAGAAAACACATTTTCCATTTACTTAAATTTTTACACAAATAACATGTTTATCATCCACTCAAAAATATTAGAAAGCATGCAGTTATATAGTCAACATGATAAAGGTGTGTGCACCATCATTTGGTTGCTCTACCTAGAGAAATCATATGTGGAGGGGGTGTAAATGGTAGAGGCTGTCCATCCCTCTCTGCACTTGTGCTAATGTGGGTGGCTCAGCCTCCTCCATCCATCCATCACGCTGTTGCATGAAAGAAGACATCCCCCACAGCTCTGGCCGCAGACTGCTCCATTTTACTGCAGAGAGCACAGGAAGCTGCAGGAGCCCAGGAGAGACCTTTGCTTTGTGCTCAGCAGCGACTTACAGGCTCTGGGATGGTGTTATAAGAAAGAGCCAGATTCTGAGCTCATCAGGTATAAATGAGATACCTACTGAAAACAGAATTCAGTTTTGTTCACTCAACAGGTACAAATATCTAATCTGTTTTCTACACATATTGCAAAGCCTCCCATTTTTTTGTTTCTGCAGCATTATTTAATTAATTTTGGACCATTTATACTGATCCAGTCACCACGAAATGGTCACACAATGTCAAGGCAGCATCTTTTGAACGTTTGGGGGGGGGGGTCACAAACAAAAAAAAACCTATGAGGTTTTGACAGCAGTAATGTAAAAGGGCACTTAAGTAGAATTTCCATCTGAATGCAGTCTGTATGTGCATTTACCAGTTCCCAAGTGTGTCACAGTGAGGCTAGTGGTTATATAATCGTTCACAACAGCTATGTGCCTGGCTTATTCCCATTCACCTCTATAAGCGCTGAATTCCAAGAACAAAACACAGCAAACTTGAAGGAGCTGCACAGTCTGCAGCGTGTCTCTGTCAGCAACAGCAAGCTATAAATGGAACAGCAGCCCACCAAACACCAAGTCTGCTGCAAAACAACACATTCCAATGGTTTTACAGTGGAAAGAAGCGTAGAAACCTTGAAAACATTTTTTTTAAATTAGTTGCTTTTTCCTAGGCTTAATACAGACAATGCTACAGCTTTATGCCTCTATCAATCACTTGCTAGAATGTCACTTGAATGGTTAAAGTTATAGCCAGTGGTTTTTGTCTTGGTCCACACAGATGTGTTACCCTAATGCAGGTGTAGATGTCGCTTGGTCCCTCAAGGTAGCAACCATGAAACCGTGATTTAAATTGGCCCTCTGTCATTAGACTGGCCTCTTTGGTCTGCTTGCCATGGCAACAGCAATGGATGAGAGGCTGAGGCTTGAATGACACACAGAATCTGCTCCTCTCTCTCACTCAAAAATATATATAAATAAATAAAAGACACCGACAGGGCAATCAAAGTGGAAATAACATGATGAGAAGATGAAGAAAGGCAGCAACAACATTGTCACCAGTATGGTTTTCAGTTATTACTCAAATATTCAAATATTACGCCTATTAGTCAGGAGATTTAACAAAAAAAAAAAAGAACTTCTCTAATCTTACCTTTAGGCAGATGTGAGAAAAATTTGCCTATTTTATATTAAATTATTTCTTTTCCTGTTAGATGCAACAAAGTATTGACAAATACAAATTAAAAATGGCTAACTCAGCCTATTTCGCCACTTTAGGCTTATGCTTTGATAGTTGCATTCAATTAACAGAGGGAAAGAGACAGATGAAACTAGCAAGAGATAGAGAGATGCAAGTAGGTAGAGAGACAGGCAGAGAGAGTTAGAGACAGAGACCGAGCAATAGACTTAGATAAAGAGCTAGAGCTAGATGTAGGTAGGTAGGTAAACAGGCAGCTAATCAACAGCTACAGTTTAATGAAAAACAGTCCTATGACAAACTGCTTTATCAATGATATCACAGGTGTCAGGCCATGCACCGTATTAAGGAACCCTGTTTTTACAAGAAAACTTGCAGAACAATTACAGTATTTCAAAACATCGACCTGTTAAATTTCTGTATGCTTGCTTTGATTGGCTGACTGGCAGCATACTGAAATATTTTTTTTATTATTATTTTAAGATTGTTATGTACCAACAAATGTCTTGTTTTTTACGCTTTCATGCCTGCAGCACCCCCTCTGTTTCAGTCCTGCTATAGACATGCTTGACATGGCTCTGTACTGCAGTATGAAGCCACACCAGTAGAAGAAAAAAGTTTCCAAGAGTGAAATTTGAGAAGCAGACAGCAAGACCACTGTCAAAAAAAGAAAAAAAGAGGCTGTTCTTGCTCTCCTACCTAATGTTAGTTATGTTGAGCTGTGATCCAAAAAAATTGGAACAAACAAGGTAAAATCTTTTTAAAACAAGAAAAGGATGGAAAGTTTTTCCTCAGTTTCCCATTGCTGCAGTTATGCTAATTTCTGCTGACCTGGCTATAAAGTTTCAGTGTCATATTTGTCTTTAGGTTCTCACGCTCAGTTGAACGTTACACCACTTAAACAATATGAATTTGGAAATCTGCATGCTCAGACAATCACACTCAATCCATCCATCCGACTGTTTTCATTCTAGACAGTTTCTTTTGCATTCACTCTTTAGTAATGTATATGAGATAAGACACTGTGTGTTTCTCACAATGAGTGTAAACAAGTTTCCAGGATGTTTTTGTCACACGTTGACATTACAGCAACAGAGGCAGAGCTGTTTTTCTAAACTTTATGGAAGAATTATCAAATTAAACGATAGTTTGTACTCTGGTAGCCATAGATGGCCAATCTATGTTATTTAGTTGGCATTCTTTTGTTAGTTTTCTCCCTAGAGTCAGTCTCTCTCTTTTAGAGTCTTGTTTCCTCCTGAAGTTTCTTCCTCTTTCTTTAGGGAGTTAAATGAATTGAATAATTTGTTTGCTCCTACTACACTACCAGTGATACCATGGTATTATCTGAATACTGTTTTACATTATAAAAAACGTAGATACCCATCCCTACATACCATCCAAATAAAGTGTGCAAAAATCAGAACCGGCGATACAAACAAGCTAGGGAGTAAAAGTAACCTTGAAAACTTGTGTAGCATTTATCACATGACTACTAATGGGCAAAACATACACACAGTGTGTAAGGATGCACTGACTTTTTGTTACACATCTTGTGGATCTGCAAGTGGTGTGATGTGAGTCAAATCCCAAATGTTAAGGTAGCAAAATGTAGTACACTGTATTGTAATTTAGCAATACCAAATGTTGAAGTAGTAAAATTTAATCTAATGTGGTAAACCCAATCTAAGGTAGACAAACAGGACTGATGTTTATGCAAGCAGTGTAAACACTGGAGCTCATATTTTTCCCAATATATAGATTTTACCATACTGTGGAAACCATGTAAATCACAGAGCCCTGCTCAAACTGCAAACCAGAAAATGACAGAAAAAACAAGTTTACATAGTTCACCCCCACATTACGCTGTACATTGTACAGAGCAAATCCATTTTAGCAAAAGCTTTATGTAAATTTTCAGGTTTTTAGAAGAATTTTGTCTAAATTTGCCTTGTAGACCCTTACAGCCTGTATTAAAAAAAAAAAGTTCTGTAATGTAAAAACATAGTTTGCTTCTGCTCACAGAGCAGTTCTCCCAACTTTTCAGATCATAGGAAAAGGAAGCGGCTGTCACAGTCACACCCAGAAGTTCGCCCGGCTGAAGCTGAGCCCAGCCCTGTTCCTTCATTTAGACACATTCCAAACCTGCCAGTGCTTTATTTGTTTATTATTTTTAAATTAAGTTAAAATAGTTAAATATTAAATATTGGCAGACTCTGTACAAGTTTTAAAGTAACATTTATTCATGTTTACTTATATATCACCAGATAAAGACACATTGAAAAATATTGTGGCACTGAATCGTATCAACTAAAACCTTAAGACCGAGGCAGAGGGCACAGCTACACTATATGCACAAAAGTATTGGAATGCCTGCCCATTACATCAACCGGGACTTTAATGGCATTGCATTCAAATATTTAGTATTTAATTTAGACCTGCCCCCCCCCACCTTTTGCAGCTAAGGCTTTCCACAAGATTTGGGAATGTTTTAGTGGGAATGTGTGCCCATTCATGCTGTAGAGATGTCGGACAAGAAGGCTTGGCTTGCAACCTCCTCCACAGTTCATCCCAAAGATGTTGGAAGGGACTGAGGCAGGGTCATTGTATGGCCTCTTTCAGTCCAAATGGACTGATGGACAATGATGGTCTTTATGGACATTGATTTGTGCACTGGAACACAGACATGCAGGAATAGAAACGACTAACCCCAAACACAAACCCCAAAATAATTGGTGAAGCATTACAATTACTTCTTGTCTAACATCAAGGGGCCTAGCCCAAACCCGTGTCCCAATACTTTTGTCCACATCGTGTAAGAGAAAGCACGACCCAGGGCAGAGGGGAGAGACTGGATGTAAAGGGAAGGAGTGGGCGGTGATTAGTCTAATTAAACCTGACTGATGAGCCAATAGGCGTGCCGGACAATTGGGCGGAATTTCTTAATTTGGGCAGAGGGACTACACACCGAGACACAGTCACAGCAGCGAGGCAGAAGGTTAGTCACCAAACTTACAGATGTGACTAGACCAGTCCCTACTCTGATATGAAAGATGCTGAAACTACGTTGTACAGAGTGGTTACTACTTATTTTGAGCTCTTACACCGCTAGTTATATTTTTTGTTCTTTACAAAACATCCTGAACTTTTAGATACAACGGAAGTCAAGCTGGAAACCTTCCCCCCTGTTAAGTTAACAATACCTTAAAAGTACAAAAACTTTAACCACATCGCCCAGACATAAAAATACCACCAGCGCGAAAGTGGATGAACTTTTCTGTGGCGTGGTCACGTTTTTAAAGCCCCCGTTAGCCACTGGAGTTGGTCGAATCGATCCTATTACGCAACACGTTCAAGCATTTTGGTGAACTACCACCAAGTAATGTTAAAATGAGAAAACGGAGCTAATATTATGTTCTCAAACAAGTCTTGCACCATAAACAAAGCATGGAGACCTTCCAGAGTTCATTATTTTAACAACAGGGAAGAGTGACCGTTGGCTAGGCTAACTATATTAGCAAGCGACCTAAGCTAGCTCCTAAAAGAGGACGTTAACAAATAAAAAGATGCAGTTTTTCGAAAAAGCTGACTCCAGACTGACATGTCAAGTCACATATATCAATTTTGGTATCTTAATGTCCGTTTATGTTTACCTTGGTGAGGAAAGGGCATCTCCATCTCCAGGCTCAACTTCCTTCTTTAGCACAGTTACACACATCGAGGCGGCGTGAATCCCTTTTTTCCTTTTCATGGACGTCTCCAAGGGAAAAATGTCCCTCTGACCCATACCATAATGTTTATCTAAAACCCAACAGCTTGGTTGTGTGGAACTCAAAACTCCTGAGAAAGGCTAAAGTACGTTGCTGCTAGTCACGCGAGAGAAATTTACCCCAGTATACTGCAGAAAGTGTAAAATTAACCTGCCCGAGGACTTACAATAGTGGCTACATTCTCTCGGAGGATAGGAAAGCGGTCCTTTTGCCAGTTCAGCTCGGTTTCTAAATGACATAGCCTACTTTTATACTGACCTGCATACATTATTTCCATCCCCTAACCGAGAACGAGCGAAACTCTCGCCAGACTGAAGAATCTACGCGAACGGAGCTCAGCTGATTGACGGTCGTCAGGTGGGAGATTTTTTATTGGTCCAATCAGATCGCAGGACAACCTAGTAACTGCGTCTAATTGGCTGAACACTTTCACAACGTCCCGCCTTTATTGTAAATTACAGAGCACCCATTGGCTCAACTGGATGTCAAGCCCACCTCGTAAATGAATTTAATTTGCTGAACTCTTTCTCGGCGCCCCGCCTTTACGGAGAATTAGCGAGTGTTCATTGGCTAAGTGGGATGTCACTTAAGTCTTGTCCCTTCGTCTAATTGGCTGAGCCCGTTCTCTTCTTCTTCAAAGTGCTTATTGGGTCAATTTGATGTCAGTCTCGACAAGTAGCGGCGTCTATTTAACTGAGTCCTTTCCCAACGCCCCGCCTTTCTGGAGAACTGGGAAGGGCTCAATGGCTCAACTGAATGTCAGGCCCGCCTAGTAACTGCATATAGTTGGCCGAATCCATTCTCGTCTCCCCACCTTCCTGTAGAATTAGAGAGTGCTCATTGGCTCAATTGGATATCACTCTCCTAGTACCTACTTCTAATTGGCTAAGCACAATTCTCCCCGCCCCTTCGTCCCCTTGCTGTACCCACAGTCCGAAAACGTGACTCTGAAATACTGTAAGACACGGTGGAGGAAGCAAGGAGACATTGTGTGCTTTCCAGAATGTTAATCTCGTGTACAGTTGGATTTGTTAACAGTTTTAACAAGAAATGTTTTTAAACACACACACACACACACACATACCATAAGCCATAAGCATCTACCATACCAGCTTTTACCATAAGCATCTACAGTTCCTGTTTTATTATATATAAGAATATATATTTATATAGATATAAACATATATATATATATGTGTGTTTATATATGTGTGTGTTTAAAGATTATTTTATTGTCACTCAGAAATACAGGAAATCTGTGTTTATATATATAT
>JBBPDH010000151.1:4019420-4030718 GCA_037974565.1 Clupeocharax schoutedeni
AAACATGGGGGTGTTGTGTGTGTGTGTGTGTGTGTGTGTGTGTGTGTATGTATGTATGTATATGTGTGAATATATATATATATATATATATATATATATATATATATATGTATACACAGACACATATAACATATATATTAGAGGTGGGTATAGATACATTTTTTTTACCACCGTTAATTTCATTGTAATCTTGGCGTTTACGGCGAGATATATATATATACATATATCACACATATATACTGTTTATACATAAAATATCATCGCATATTACTACACACTGATCTGTAGAAAAAAGGCATCTGAGCAGGATTTGTGTACGATTGCAGTTGTGTATGGAGACGGCTGTCTAACTCATTTACTACGACAGAAAAACCACAAAAGAAAGATCATGCAAAACTTCCTACATGTAGTCTCTGTGTTTGTTTATCGTCAAATGGAAAGGAATGGTAATGTGGTTTGTACTACACTGGATAAATAGGAATTGCTGTGTACATGGACACTAAGTAAAGACGACGATAAATGTTTCAGAACATCACATTCAGTTTTAGATCCATAACCCTCCATCCATTATGTGGATAGTTATTAGTGCAACCCAAAAAAAAAAAAAAAACACAGGGGAAGATGATCGAGTTGTACCTTTTATTAAAAAATGTTATAAAAATGCTACAATGCACATATAAAATGTTTATAGACTACTCTAGATTTAGAACATACTTAAAAATGAAACCGCGATGTAATGGAGGACAAGGAGTTCGCCTCCAATGAATGTACTGTTCACACAAAAACATTTGTGAATCCCAGAATTCCTTTCAGACATGACCAAATAATTGCTGTAACAGGAAGACAACTGTTAACCCTTGTCCTCTTAATGACTCCATAAAAATACAAATTACATAATGTACTTAAAGTGTACACAAACACTTACTGCATAGAAAGTGTATTGCTACACTCAATGCATAGGATCAGAGAAACAGTATAGTTCAACAGGCTACGTTTATACAGCAGGCTAAACCTCAAAAATCATTTGATTTGATCCTTTACCTGGTCAGACGTATGTCAAAAGACACACTACTTGAAGGTGACTGCCTGCTTCAGCTGCACGCTGTATATAAAGATGGTTTCTAAAGCTTTGAATGCGGTTATTTTGTGATCGATCTCTAAAGATCAGATGTGCATCAAATCAATGTAAAAATTATTTGCATTCTTCACGCAGCCCAAAATGGTGCAGAACCATGTTTTTAAAGCCGTTTATGTGTCAGATATACTAACCAAGTCATGTTACTGGTTTCCGAAATGTTAATTTTGCAAGTATTCAAATTGTGTGTGAATCAGGTCTGTGGAGTCTGAAAAGAGTTGAAAAGCCTCTCCTGCCCTGAATTTGACCAAAGCCAACACTCGACATGTAAGTTTGCAGCAAATAAATAAAATAAATTAAAAGTCATAATATAGAATGGGCGGTGCCCCCATTATTCTTCATTTGTTGATAAGACAAATATAAGAATACTTTGACTTCTAATAATAAAAAGAAAAGCTGCAGATGAGCTGACAGACAGCATATTGCCAAAATACTGACAGGAAAAAAAACTGCTGGGTGCCAAAATGCACCAAAAAAGTACAACAGAAATACGTCATGCATCATTGTATCCTTACTGCCGTTTCTGAATCCTGAAACGAATAAAAGTTCTTCACCTTTAACCATTTCAGTAAGTGGAAGACCACCAAGACAACATAGACATTGATATCTGATCTCTCAATTTAAAAACGAAAGACTGAAACCGATAGTTTACAGTAACAGTTAACAAGCAATATCTATCGTAAAAATATATATATATATATTTTATATACATATTTTAGACAATTTTCATCTTTTTATGAAAATATCTTGTACATTTTTGTATACACCTTGTTCTGCTCTCCAACCGTGTAGTGTTAATGAATGTAATGTAGGAAATAAATTAAAAAAAAACTGTCTGGACAGACAAATAGAGAAAGAAATCCTTAAAAACATACAAAGGGTATGCAAATAAGATTACTATGGTCAGCTCATAAAATCAAGGCCATCCTTTACAAGACACAGACTCCTTTCCCTGAAAGGACCGCAGATTTAACTTGCTTTCCATAAAGGGCAGAAAAGCAGGTAACATTTAAGAGAGAAGTATACAAGTCTCTGGACAGATTTTTGTTTAAGAACCAACAATGATCTCCATGATATGGTCCAGTTCGTTTAGATCAGAGCGACAGTTTGAGGGTGAGCCTATGGAAGGGGGCCCATGAGAAGGTGCCAAACTGTCCAGCAGGTCATAGGGACCCATCTTAGGAGCACTCTGAATACCCGTGAGCATGGTGTCAAGATCATAGTAGGAGGCGTCCACATCTGAGAACAGCTCTTCAAGAGCGGAGTCTGGACCTGCGGGACTGTTCTTGATCTCAAAAGTCCCGTAAACCTGCCCCATGGTCTTTGGACCATCCCTGGAAGTCTCCTCCTGATCAACTTCATCATCATCGCCTTCGTCAGCATCATCATCTCCTGGGCCAAACCTGGAGCCTTCACCCGTGTCTTCATCCTGGCCTACTCCGAGCTCATCCCTTTCCCAGCAGTGCCTTGCGCTGTCTGAGAGGCAAACGTTGGCGGCCGTGTCACTGACTGACACAGAACACAGTGTTTCGTCTGCCACCACCTCCTCTTCGCGACATCCTTCATAGCTGAGAACCGAGAAGAGCTTCGGCTCTGCATCTTGCTCCCGTGACCGGCAAAGCACCTCCGTGGCCACCAGGCGTTCAGAGGGGCTCTGGCTGCCACCACAGAAGGTCTCGGCAACCACCTGCCAACTGCCGTCATGAGTCATCTCCTCCTGAATCTGCCGCACAGTGTTGGCGATGAGGACCGAGCGACAGAGGTTGGGCTCCACCAGCATGTGGCACAGCTGCAGCTTGATAAGGGACATGTCCAGCAATGACTGTCGCTGCAGACTATAGGATGAAGACACCTGGGCACCAGCCAGGCTCTCATCCAACATCTCTTCACGATCATCGGAGAACTTGCGCTTGGTACCTTTGGAGAACATGTCGATCCTACAAGAGAGAGATAAAAATTAGAGAGACTGGTGAGCAAATGATTAGACCTCTATTAAAAATGTATCTACATGCATCTGGTCTTATATACCACACACAAAACAAGAACAGTGAAAGACAATACGAGCCTTCAATGAGGAGCTTATAGCTTAAGGAAATACAAACTTCATTCGGGCCCTATGGTCAGCAAAACCATGAATTTCTGATTTGCATGGAAACAGTAGGCTACCTCACTTTTTAAACAGGTTGTGACATTCATTATTTTCACAAGTGTAGCATTACCTACTTTTGTGCAGGAACAAAATCCAAGGCAACTGCAAATATATAGTCTACAAACGGGTCACATAATTTGTAGCACCGTCTTGGGTTAATATAATATCTTAAGATTTCCTAAGACACATTAATTCAGACTTTTTTAAAAATATCTGCTTTACATGGTCTCCCACACTGGAAGCAAATACTAAGGGTTTCTTTACCATGACATCATGGTTACTTTTATCACGTTCAGATTAGACACGGGATATTTGCCAAATAAAACGAGAGAAGTAATGATGAATTTTCTCAATCCACAACGTGTATCACAGTATTTTGTTTCATAAGTTGAAGACACTATTAAACTCTGATTACAATGAGATGTGTTCCGCATTTCATGTACTGCACTTCCCTAAGACCATTTCAACAGTTTCTTTTTAAAATTAAAAAATGTAACTAATGGTTATACTACTATTACTACTACTACTATTCTTAATAATAAAAATAGTAATACTACATTTGTGTTGTATTCCAACGAGATCCCCCCGACACACACCCTGCCCCAACTATCTATCATTAAAATTCATATAGAAAAGAATTTCTTTGCACAGAACGTTTCATTAAAAGTTCTACTTCTATTTTCTTATAAAACTTTTTTTTTTTTACAAACCCACCAAGTTCAATGGAACGGCCTTGAAATGCCAGCAATAGTAGCACCTAAAATTAAATAACCACAGGATGTGACAAATGCAATTTGCTACTGTAAGTCATGCCTTCTTCTGTTATGCATGATGTACAAACATTTAGACTCCACACTTAAAGTTTACAGATTCAAGACGCAACTGAGGAACCCATGAGAGCTGCCATAAAGACGCTAAGTGTGGACAAACACATGCGGAGTCTCCATATTTCCATGGCCAGCAAACCAGGATTACAGGAGCCTAAAGGTGACACACACACACAACCAGAAAACAGAAAAGACACGACACCACCCAATGTCAAAAAATATAATCTGGCGTCAGTCCATGATGAGTCTGATTTGATGGACGACCCTCCGTCAGTTGCTTAGATGAATATGAGGTGTCAAAAACCTATGCAATTATATAATAATAATAATAATAAATGAAGTACAATTAAAAGCACTTATTAAAATTACATAAGATGTAAAGAAGACAAACCAACTAGTCTGTTAATTGCAGGCAATAAAAAAAAAAAGCATTGAAAATGCAAAGTCATTTCATGTTAAGAGTCATATACTTAACATAATGGAAATGATTTGCCTGACCTTTACCATCATCAAACATACACACACACACACACACACACACACACACGAAAGTTCTGACCCAAAAGACCACATGTTAACCAGATACTGAGAGGGTTAGGATGAGGGCACATGGGGGTTCGCCTACCTGCAGCATGAGTGACATCCCAGCACTGTAGAGACAGAGACCAGAGTGCAAGCTGACATACATTCACAGAATGACTATAACCAAATCCTATGTTTAAAGCCACTACTGACTACAAATTAGCACTGCATTCAAATAGATAGATACGCTAGATGGACAAAAGTATTCAGACACGTTTTCAGGGTTTGAAAACTTCCAGTGAAAGGAAATCTTAATGTGTCAGCAGAACAAGACATTTTGTACAACACCATACTTCCAACTTTGTGGAGGAAACTTTTTTATTCCAGTGCACAAAGCAAAGTCCAAAAAAACATGGTTGGGTGAGTTTGGTGTGGAAGAACTTGACTGGCCTGCACAGAGCCCTGAACTCAACCCCATTCAAAACGTTTGGGATGAACTGGAATGGAAATTGCGAGCCAGACCTTCCTGTCCAACATTAGTGGCTGACCTCATAAATCGCATGGGCAAAAAATCCCACAGAAATGCCAAAATCTTGTGGAAAGCCCTCCAAGATGAGTGGAAGGTGCTATAGGTACGAAAGGAGGCACCAACTCCACATTAAAGTCTATGTGTTTGAATGCAGTGTCTGTTGGTGCAATGGTCACGTGTCCAAATACTTTTGTCCATATAGTGTAGACAGACTAAAACCAATTCTATGGTGTATGGTAAATGGTATTTAAATCTACATTCAGCACTTAAATATCAGCATTGCATTCAGTTGTTTAAATCAGTAACAATATTAAACCCAAAAAAGTGATGCAAAAAAAGGGCAAAAACAGTGATTATGTGTTAAGACATTAAACTCAACACAAGTGTGTGGTAAGCAAGTCTGCCAGGGAGGTTTAACTCGTTGGGTAACCTCATCGTGTCGGTCCTGGGTTATCCCAACACTTCAGGTATAGGAAAAAGGCGAGTATTTCACCAGCATTTTATTCTCCCTTCCCTCTGGTTCTCCCGTACGCCCCCCAAACCCACCCTCCCCCTTCCAAGGCTCCACCCCAGGCAGACCTGCACACTAGCAACACACACTCCGAATCACTTCCCGAACCGATGCTTTTGAACTGTGAACCGATTCACAGCTCATGTCTATTTCCATCTTCCCCACGAAAAGATTCAGTTCAGGAAATGAGTCTGGGTTTTACAATAATTACATAACCATATCTAATTCAAAGCAGAAAAATGGGCAGAGAGAAAATGTAACTAAACAATGATGTGACTCTTTACGAGTGATTTATATATTTAAATCATTGTTAAATGACAAAAACTGGTTAATGGCTTATAATTGTGTGTTTTTGGACACATAATGACCACTGCTAGAAAACAATGTCAGTGTACACTAAGGCCATTAATGCTAATGCTCATACATTAACAATAGCACAACACAATGTCAAGACTTTGTGTAACTAACAAAAGTGTAACACTGAATGAAAAGTTTTAAGAATTTTATTCGTTAAAAATAGAGTATATGCAACGAGAACTGGTTAGTGCCATATACATTTCCATTCCTTACCCATACCTAATGACTTTACTGCTAGAATACAGTACATCAGAATAGTGTATTGACTCACAATAGTGCTGGTACTGCTCCTGTCAGCTATATGTCGTTTTTCCTGTGAATTATTATATGGTTGCTCTAGAGCTTTCTGCACTCTCTTTTTAGTCCTGTCCTGCCTGTTTTTCTTCTTTGTATTAAACATTTTGCTGTGTATATGGGTAATATTATAAACAATTTCCAACTTGACTAACAGATCTGTTCACGCTATCGTTTAAATATCTCATTAAATATTAGTTGTCTGGTTATCCACATTGTAATTATAGAGGCCAATGAGTGGTAATTCGTAGCATAGTGTTTTTTTATGGGTGCAAAATCCATTTGATTATGTGCAGTGTCTTATGTGTCTGTAAAGAGGGTATTCAAGTAAAAATTTCATTACGTTCTGTACTCTGTACTTTGTTCATAAACCCCAACTTCAATGTGTTAAAATTACGTATACACTACTGATCTCTATTATGTAAGAACGTACTCATAAATACCCTGTCAATAGTTATTCACTTAACAGTTACTTATCTATAGTATTTATACTCAACATTATATAGACAAAAATATAGATATAAGGACACACCTCTTAATTATTACATTCAGGTGGGCCCTCCCTAACTTTCAGTGATAGGCAATCCTACTGCTTCAGCATACCAAGACATTTTGGACAATGCCATACTTCCAACTTTGTGACACAGTTTGGAGAAAAACCTTCTCTAATCCAGCATGACTGTGTCCCAGTGTACGAAGCAAGATCCATGAAGACATGGCTGGATGAGTTGTTTTGGCCAGGCCTCCCAATACTTTTACATCCTGTTACAGTTGATATAGTGTCCCCTTGCTATTATTTACTTTATATATTATGTACCTGTGTTTAAAACAGGAATAACAGTGTTGCAAATGGTTTGTTGTACATTGTGAATTCCTGTTAAATGCAATGACAAAGATTTTCTATTCTATTTTACACTTTACACATCAACGAATCGGTTCGTCCAATCGGTTCAAAAGAATCAGTTCGTTCGTGCCGACTCCTCTCCCCTCCCCCACCGGCCTGACGTGGACAACAAGCCGCTATGGCAACTCTACTGCTCAGGGAAAAAAATGTCTATAAAACTGTCCACAGCCAACTTACACCAATTTACCCAACCTTGTTCACGTGTCCCCATCCTTTAGCAAACGATGGGCTTTCAATGTGCCCCACTATGGCCCGTTTTGTTGGTTTTATTCTCTGGAAAAAAAAGTAAACCGCCTAGCCTAGCACTAGCATGGAGACGACAAAGGTTGGAAGCCATTTTGTAGTTCGGCTCGTCTTTCCTTCATCATGTCGGGCGGTTTTTTCCCACCAACACGGGTTTAAAGTGTTATAATAAATGGACGATGACAAATTCAGGCGAATTTAGTGTGGGTGAATGTGAGTGAGTGTGTGCGCCATTAAGGCGATAAAGCAGGAGGGCTAACCCTGAACCGTGCTAATCCTGCACTTCCGCAAACACGCCTGTTCGAAACGGACCGCGGGTTTAAAGAGGAGACAGAGAGAAACCGGGCCGGAGCTCCGGGACCGGCAAACTTACCACTTCTTACTGCTGCTCTCCGGAGAGGAGCGACATCGGCGTGTCCGGAGCAGGTCGGGCTCTCGGGGGGAAAGGTGCAGCTCCTCGGCCGGGGGAGCCAGAATTCAGAGAGAGAGAGAGCGAGAGAGAGAGAGTTCAGAGCGACCAGCTGTGCCGGCGGAGGGGCGAGGGGGCGGACACAGCAGTTTGATGGACAGGCAGAGGGCCAGGGCTTCATCTGGGGTGTGGGGGAGAATATGTGGGTGTTGAGGGGGACTCCCCCCAACAAGAACCTCAATAGGGAACAAGGTTTAAAAATGTACATTAAATCGTACAGTCTTTACTAATGTCAGTACTACCTACTCCTTACACTATATGGACTATACTGCTTTACTGCTTACACTATATGGACAAAAGTACCGGGACATGCCTCTTAATAAATTAATTCTCATACACACACACACACACACACACACACACACACACTGGTAGTTCATCACGGGTAGTTGAATTATTCAGGTTCTGATGTATTGTAATTTCCTTAGAACAATATTTCTTTGGAATATATTTGGAAATGAGGAGAAATAGTTCTTAAAAACTAAGGCAAAGCTGTTCAATTCAATACTTGCACTTAAAGATAAAACCTGAGAAAGTGAACTATTTTGCAGTGGTCTCTTATTATTTTTTCCAGAGCTGTATATATGAGTCTTGTTACTTCCAGTTAAGAATAAGTTAAGACAACGCCATGCTTCCAACTTTGTGGACACAGTTCAGGGAAGGCCCATGTCTATTCCAGCATGATTGTGGCACAGTGCGCAAAGCAAGGTCCATTAAGACATGGTTTAATGAGTTTGATTTGGAAGAACTCACAAACACACAAACATATTTATATTGTATTTGTATAGTGCACTTAAGGGTATGCTTAAGTGCTTCACTGTAAGGGGCCACCTGATTTCAATAATTAAGAGGTGTGTCCCAGTACATTTGTCCATATAATGTAAATAGTAAATGGGTAGTACTGGGATAAGTAATAAAGATAAGATTTAATGTTCTTTATTAAGCCTTGTGATACAAAATAAGGTCCAGAATCTCTTCCCCATTTTTTGGGGTCCAGCCCTCCCCACATTATACAAATTATATATGAATATAAGTTGTCTGTATATGAATATTTAAACACTATATGAAATTATTGGAACAGTTTCCCTAAGCCGCACAGAGCCCTGACCTCAGTTCTATTCATCACTTTTGAGAGGAACTGGAACAGATATTGCCAGCCAGGCCTTCTCCAACATCAGTGTCTGACTTCTTAAATGCTCTACAGAATGAATGGGTACAAATTCCCACAAAAACACTACAAAATCTGAAAGCCTTCCAAGAAGAGTGGAATCTGTCATAGCTGTAAGAGGGACCAACTCCATCTTGAAGTCTACGTATTGGAATGCAAAGACATTAATGTGTCTGTTGTTGTAAGGCATCCCAATTCTTTTGTTCATGCAGCATTTCTTGATCACGTGCAATAATGGATTCGAAACAAATCCAAACCACTATTTGTGTTAACTTGTAAATTACTTATGAGTATTTTTTTTAATCTATTGTATTTATATCCCCTCATACTGTCCCCTGCATTTTGTGTATATGGAATAGTGATTTCTCTACAGAGTATTTCTTCAGGATTTTTTATTTGACTTATTTTTGACTTTTGATATTTATATTGTTCTTGCCACTGTGTCTGTGCAGTCATAACACAAACAATTTCCTCTGGTATCAATAAGGTTTACTGATTCTGAAAAACTCCATGAGAATGTGAATAATATACGAATAATGATAAATTCACTGTAGTCTGTTAATTAAGCTTGCAGAAATGCGGTAATGCGGTTTAAAACTTTAATTTTTACATCTGTCCATCAAGCCAATTCCCTTTTTTAGATGCACTAAAACCAAATTAGTGGAAAAATGTGGTTTATTAATCCAAAACCCTATTGTTATTTCTGTCATCCTTTAACTTTGGCCACAAAACAATGGGGAAAATGTCCTTCACTAATGTTTATTGCTGCAAAAATGAATACATGGATTCCACAGAATCTCATCGTAGTCTTAGAATCAAATCAGAGTACTCTTACAGCAGCCCTGATAACATGATAGCAAGAGTAGTGGCAATAATATCTGTAAGGAATGTCCATGTCTCTTTAATACCTTGTGTTTGTGTGGAATGTGCCATTTATACCAAAAATCCAGAGTTTACATTATTGACATTTTCAGTAGAGAGATGCTTCACCATGCCTGAATAAACAAACTGTCGTGTCACAACACTGAGTCTCCCAAGGTTGTAATTTCAACCCAGTAGAGAAGCCACTATCAAATCTACATTACTCGTATATTTCATGATATTGAGTTTCAGAGTATTTCTATGCCATGATTTGCTGGAACATATGTTGCGATCTGTGACAAAACACAGTGCATCGTTTGCTGTTGAGTTAGAGGCCCTGTAGTGGCACTGACTACATGATGAGTCATGATTTAATGTTGGGAAAATTTGAGTCATTGGCCCTCCTTGCTTTGATTTTGTGCAGTCCTACCAGGATTCTGCTGATTTTGTGCAGTCCTGCCAGAATTCTGCTGATTTTGTGCAGTCCTACCAGAACACCAGTGATTGGTTGTTATGTAGTAAAGGAGGCGGAGTAGGTGTCCCAGCCTGTTTAACACCATGGAATGCAAAACTGAATGAAGACTACCCTAACTTTTTCACACTGCACTGAAGGTGCAATACTAAGAATTTCCCTTTCATTTTCTTCTAGTTAAGTGAGAGTGATCTTTTCTATAACTAAGTTCAATAACGGTTTATTTCAGGAACATAGCTAATCCTTTGTAATATGTGACTGTGTCTAAATCTCAGAGACTGTTCTGTTTGTGGTCAGACCGGCCTTGCATGTTCTTATTCCTTTAAAGGGCAGATTTGAGAACGCGCTTTCCTGTATACCTCCATCTAGTGGACTAAAACATAAGTGGCTTGGGTAGAACCCACTTGTTTAAGCCTGCAGTTAAAATAGAAAACAAACAAATCTCTTGTTCACTCAGTTATCTTTTATGTACTTCTAGTAGTGTTTTGCCATCCTACTGGTTACATTGCAAGAGGAGAGTTTTGATTACAGGTGATCACTACTCAGTTCCTCATAAAGCAGAATGACGTGCCTGTGCAGGAATTGAACAGTCACTGGCATGGAACGGTTGTCACGCTGATTTAAAAAATAAATTGCAATGGCCTCTTATTTTTTTCAGAGCTGTATATGCTGTGCATGCAAGATGATTTAAATATTTCTCACCTCTAAACATTTCCAATGTTGTTCAGAAATATTTTCATTGCACAGCATTTGACACGTACGGATGCCAAGGGACAGAGACGCAGATGTAGAATTTAGTAATTTTGCTTTATTAATAACCAATTAATAAAGCTGGATGGCCTAGTGGTTAAGGCATC
>JBBPDH010000151.1:4070559-4082584 GCA_037974565.1 Clupeocharax schoutedeni
GTGTGTGTGTGTGTGTGTGTGTGTGTGTGTGTGTGTGTGTGCGTGTGTGTGTGTGTGTGTGTGTGCGTGTGTGTGTGCGTGTGTGTGTGTGTGTGTGTGTGTGTGTGTGTGTGTGCGCGTGCGCGTGCGTGTGTGTGTGTGGTTTTTGAACGCTTGCCTGTATGTGTGTTTAAGTTTTGGTTTAACTCTGAAAAAGACCCTATTTGTCCATTGGAGACCAAGAGGAAGTCCAGACCGCACCCTTTGAAGTCATGAAGGCTTCTGGCGTGTGTGTGTGTGTTTGTGTGTGTGTGTGTGTGTGTGTGTGTGTGAATGCGTACATGTGTGCGTGTATGCGTGTGTTTATGCTTACGGGAAATGAAATATCCCACATCAATCATATTTTTCCACTCATACATTATTCATGTTTAAGCTTACTCACTCACACTTTCTCTCTCTCTCTCTCTCTCTCTCTCTCACTCTCTCTCCTCCCTTTTCTGAGACTGGCTCTGTCTGCATCCTGCTAGAAGTTTCAGGCCTAGCCTTTCCACTGACCTTCTGTTTTTGCTCCACCAAGTTTCATTATTTATGTAATATCTGCGTATTACAGCTTTCGTTCACACATGCTCGTGTTCTACATCACTTGTGAATCATTAATGAAGATGAACTGCACTAGACGTGAAAAGCTTGTCACTGTGGCAGACACGCGCACACACACAGCTATCTTGGATCTACAGCTGTTGTCCGTTTTCCATATACGTGCACTTTAATTTCTAAGTACAGAGAACTTAGAGGCTGGAGGTTTGAAAGTAGCCCATCCGAGAACGTTATGAATAGTGCAGACGCAAGCCTGCTGCATGTTGTAGCATGACTGCTCCGCATGACTACTCCATGTCTTCTCTTCGTATTTTAGTGTTTTAAACTTTTTCCCCCCTCAATTTTCAACAGTTATCTCAGTTTATTTAGTGTCATTAAGCTGTGCCCTGTCTAACCATGTGGGTAGAGAGAGTTATTTCAACAATTTTTTTTGTGTATGAGTCTTTGTTTTGGCTCGCCATGCGCTGCTAATTCGAACCGCGGATTCTACCAATTTTTAGAAATAAAGTTTTCTGATTTTCTGTTTTTCATGTTGTCCTTCTTAAAGCCTTGCATTTTATTACTGTAAATTAAAATAATATGCAATACAGGTGTGTGTGTGTGTGTGTGTGTGTGTGTGTGTGTGTGTGTGTATATGTAGGTATATGTATATATATATACATACACATATATATAGAGCAAAACCTTGAGTATACAACATTGAGTGTAGGAACAAGACCTCTAACACACCAGAGCAGAGAAGGAAGAAAAGGGTGTGTGGGTGTGTTTCAGAGGGCAAGAGGCTGTTTGCCAAAAAGCCCTGTATGCAGAGAACAGTGCAGCTCTGTAGCCAGATTATACTGGAAATGTTGAGGATATAGCAGTGTGTGTGTGTGTGTGTGTGTGTAAGAGGTTAGTTTTGCACTCTTAACCTCACTGTGAGTGTGTGGCTTCATGTGGGTTTTGCCCTTGAGACTGTTGAGCATTGACTATTGTCTTTATGAAACAGGCCCATGACAAATTGAGTGTAGCAGGCAGGACAAACAGTTGCATCAGTGGTGTGTGTGAGTGTGTGTATGCATGTATGGCACTCTTCTGAATCAAAGGATCCTTTTCTGATAGTTGGAATGAAATATAATACCGTGTGTGAGCATGAGCATGAGCTTGATAAGCAAGTGTGTTAAATCCATCAGCGGCTTTTTACTGATCAGTCATCACCAGAACAGCAATGACCAACTTGCTCTGTGTGTTTGATATGTGTGAAAATCCTATACAGGGTTATGGATCATCTCCTGTAGTCTCTATGATGACAGCCTTTAGGCACAGTGAGGAACAATGTTGCCATAGTGATGCTGAGGCATGTTTGCATCTACACCGTGTCTAAAGGTTCTGAACTAATGCGAACACAGACAGCTGACAGACAGTGACAGAGGATGAGTAGGTTGGAAAAGCATGAGAGCGAGAGGCAAATGGATCACTATAAAGGTAAGGGTGTGTGTGTGTGTGCTGGAACATGTGGGCAGTGTCATCTCCTTCCATATGTCTGTCAGTACACTCGCCTGAGCAACACAAAATAGTCCCAGCAGTGACAACAGCTAAATGTAACAGCCCCTGTGTGACTCTATGTGTTTGAGTGCGCATGAGACAGAAAAGGTGATAAGTGACTTAATGACTTTTGTACATTCTCATCCACTGCATGTAATGGAACATTGCTTAAGTTCAGCCGACATGTTTTGGGACCCTGTTCTCCTGCCTTATCACTCAGCATCTTAGTGTCTGTGTGTCTGTGTGTCTGTGTGTCTGTGTGTGTTTGTGTGAGAGATTTTGGGGGTAAAACCAGTTAATAAACAGCTAATTTATAGGACCCGTAGTCCTCTTTTTGTGCAGTGCTTTTTTTCTAATGGAATAAAGCTGTTTTTAATTTAGCTCTTGAGCTACAAGGCTGCTGTTGGGTCACTCATATAGTCCTCAATTACAAAATCTTTTATGTAAAATCACTTCCTAAACTTCTCTCAACCTGTTAAACTGTGTCCAGATCTTCATTAAGGAAACAACGTCCTGACTCATTCCAAAGGGCCTGAGAGGTGTGCTCCAGAGAACACCTGTGTCTGCAATGTATGCTTTTTAAATGAGCTGAATTGACTAATTGGAGATTTTACCTTGAATACTTTTGGACAGTTATAACGCCTTTCAATGAAATGAGTTATTATTGCTACAAATTAATTTTAGCGCTGTAAACACATTTTCCTTATTAAAACGATATAAAAGGCCAACTATACTGCCCAGCTCTCACAGGAGACTTACGGATAAATCAACAAGCAGTAACTAACACAGACAAGATCCAAACTGCACAAAATGTTATTGGTCTGGTATTGTAATGCATTCTGGAAAAGAACACGATAAACTCAACCTATAAGCACACCCAAGCGTGTGCGCGCACACACACACACACACACACACACACACACTCACACTCGTCATCCTTTCCCAACCCCGTCTGACCTGGCCAGTCATCTCACTCCATCTGGTTTTGTTTTACCCCTCCCTCAGGGCCGGGAAATAGTTGGAGAAGCTTGTCTTTCCCAAGGGGTGTATTTCACAGGTGCACCACTGCTAGTCTTTAGCTTTTTACTTTCAGCCTTAAACGGGAGAAATAACAAATATTGGCATATCAGAAGTCAGGACCCCCTTCTATATTTTTTATCCCCCTTGTTTGTGTTTGTGCAGCTTTCTAAAGCACACATAGTGCAACACTATGAAGGTCAGTCTTGTTTTACCACAAGAGAACTGGAACATATTCACCATTAAACATATTAATGACTCAGCAGTCACAACCCTGCACCCAGGCTGTTAAACATTTCTCCACACACACACCATCCAGATGTGGCCACTGATGCGTTGGATTGGATAATAGGTCAGAAGTTTCTCCTTTAGAGCCTACAGGCAATAGGTCAAACACTGCCCTGCTCTGCAGAGACCTGTGTGTGTGTGTGTGTGTGTGTGTGTGTGTGTGTGTGTGTGTGTGTGTGTGTGTGTGTGTGTCTGGATGGTAACGTGGCCACCCAGAGTTATCCCAGGAGGTGGTAATTCTTGCTTGCTTGTAAATGGTCACCCTTGTTTCCTCTACTGGTCACTCACTCCTCCATATGGCTGGAGCAGCAAGAATGATTGGGATTTACATGTGTGTAGGCAGGTTTCTGGTGCTTTAACGTGAACGTTGGGTTTAGTGTTACTTCTGCTGCTTTTTGACAATGCCCTGTAGAACTACTACATACCTGTCTCACACACACACACACACACACACACACACACACACACACACTGGAAACTGGGAAATGCACTGCCCTATCTGTCTTTGTCCATCTGTATTTTCCTCCTCTCTTTTATATTTAAGTAGTAAAGTGTCTCATTGTGATGTAAAATAATTAGAGGTGGGCATCGATTAATTTTTTTTAATCGCCGTTAATTGCATGGGAGAGAGACCGAGACAGGTTTAAACTGTGCGTAAACAAGCAGAAAGTGAAAGTGAAACTCTGTCTGGGGGAGAGACCGAGACATGTCACTGACATATCAAGGTTAAATTCATCATAGCTTGCGTAGTGTGGACCGGGGTGGGGTGGGGCTGGTAACGGCGATAATTTTTTTAACAGTCCAGCACAAAAAATAATACTACACAGCAAAAGGTTTTAGAGACCTACTCATCCCAAGTGTAAAATTAGGGATGTTAATGAAGGGTTGGTTCAGCATAACAGCCTCTGCTGTTATGGAGAGGCCTTATATTAAATGCTGGGAGGATTTGATTCAGCCACATTAGAGAGGTCAACAACTGATGTTGGTATATATGATGATATATATTTTTGCTGGATCATAAACACCGCTTCAGCTCATTCCAAAAGAGTTGAAAGGAACTCCATCACTACAGGGAATACAATCTTAATGCTGCTCTAGCTAACACTTGGCATTAGGCAAGAGGACCTTAGGCTCTGATGAGGCTTGCCTCAGGACATTCTAGCAAAACAGATCTGTAGAGATCATATAACTTGCGTGTTGCTTGATTTACCCTGGCTTCAGAAATGAGTGCACTTGATGATTTGAAGTGGTGTTTGCATGCCATGGGACATAGAATTATTTAAAATTGAAGGTTAAAAAGCTAAGCAAATCAGACATTTTATACTGACTGAAAACACAAGATGGTGGAATTTGTATAGTGAAAGAAAAAATGGGGTTAAAAAGTGCTAAATACTACCAAATTCATAACACATTGATTTGGAGTGCTGGAGAGAGTCAGGGCCAGGCCAACAGACAGAATAAAGACTGGTAAAAGCCATTGAATGGTTTGAACGGTTCCTCTGTTGAAATCTCAGGAAATGAGTACAGACTAAGTGCCCAACTGAATGAGTGCTTCCGGCTTCCTGTCCTTACAGGAAGTGCAGGCTTTAAGAGGGATTGGTCTTGAATTTATGTATGGGTATGTGTTCAGTGTGATTTACATGAGTGTGATTTATGGCTTAGAAGGGCTTAGAATAAACGCATGTAAAGTTGCATTTGGACTGTGATTGTGTTTTGTGAAAGTGAGTAATAGTGCACTGCTTATGATTGCGTGTGGTTTTGGGCTCAGAAATATGCATGCCATGTGAAAAAAGCGTACATGCCAGGCAAGTGCAGGGGTTTTTGGTTTTTTTTTTTAGCAATTTGTTCTTCGTGTTACTGCAATAGAGGGTTCTTTTCCTTTTTTCGTTAATCAAAGAGCCATTCGGCTCATTTCAGCCTTAGCCAAATGCAATCAGAGCCTGACACGAATAAGGAGGGTCTTGCCAGAATCACACTGTAACACACACACACATACACACAGCTGGGCCATGTTAGAATTCTCTACAGTAGCTTTCCCTCTCTCGGCTATTAGAAATGTATTGTTCGGCGAGCTTTGCTCAGAATTTATGCAATGCAGGTGTTTCAATACCACCCCCACCTCTCTCTCTCACTCACACACACACACACACACACACACTCCTCTGTCACACACACCTACCCACAGCTTGAACATATCATATTGTCTCTCAGCTGCTCACTAAAATTACAACATGTGATTCTGATTTTAGGGCCTTCGTGTCCAATATGACAAAAATGTATTTCATTATAACTTCATATATTACTAACTCAAGCCTGGCTGTCTGTGTCTGACACTGTTGCCCTACCGTGGCTCGGTCTGTGTGTGTCTTTTATTACCCTGATCTGTTTGCCTATGTTTTGTCATGTAATTGATGAGTGATAGAAGTGTTTAATGTTATGTAGGTGTTGTATATAATCCACAGTAGCACTGAGGCTTTGCACTAACTGATCAGTTACCTGATGGATTTTTTCTTCAACCTTAAATCTCCTGTCTGTTATCATCCCACTACCAGGCTGATTTTCAAATGTGGTTCTAGATTGGATAGGTGTCGATTTGTGGGCATGTGGCAGTCAGATTGGAATGTATTTTTGTTTGTTTTCTGCATATCGTCATCCTGTTAGACAGATCTGGGTCACGTTGAACCCTCAATACAGAATGATTGGACCTGAGGGAAACTGAACAATACGGCTAATAATGTAACGAGGGGGAAAATAATTGATTATTTAATATGTACTGTTCCTCTTTTGAAAAAATTAAAATGTTAAAATCAAAATGTTATGCAGGCTTTTGCGTAAAATGAAGTATTTCTGAATAAACATGAACATGTAAACTCAAAAATCGAATGAAAATGTAGAACGAGTTAGCAAGCCTTCCCCTGGTTTGGTATGAGCATGTTAGAGCAGGGAAAACACTGATTTTGCTCCATGGCCGGGTTAAGAAAACACTGGCCTAGAGATTCTCAGCCATGTTGTTTGCACAATATTAGTGAATATATTTTTTGATGTGTAGTTCAGCATGGTAAAGAACACAGATCCGTATATGAACAGGAAATCCTATTTTAGAAAACACTTTTGCACACAGTGCACACTTGAAGGAATCAACCATTCTTATTGAACTAAACTGTAATTCTACAGGATTCTGAAGCTCGTTCCAAATGTGCTGCATGCTGAGAGGCAGCGCAGCAGGAGTGGAATTTCAAGAGTGCGACTCATAAGAATGTGAAATGACTGTTACTTCTACATGTGAATGTCATTTCCAGTGGGTTTGGTGATGTGCCTTCTAGTGGTGGTGCATGCAACGATGGATGCCAAGTCAAGTAGTCTAGTGAAGTTTGGTTTTAATTGTCATTTTAACCATCTACTGATTGCACAGTGAAACAAAAACGGTTTCTGGAAGACCAAGGTGCATCACAAAGAACGAGAACACATGACATGACCAAAGTAATAGACACCTATGATAATGTTTCTTTCTATTAGCAACGTTCACATAGAATAAATGCAAACAATAAGGAACGTAATACAAAATATCAGTATTTGTTTTGTTAGTGAAAAGTAGTTGATATTTTGTGAGCTGGTGAGGAGAACACAGCTTTGCTTCCAGATTTCTCCCCGGGGCCTTCAGCCACAGTATTTCAGGACTAGACAACATGTAGTGCGGTTGACAAAAGCAGTTACAGTACCATAACTGTTTTCTAGCAGCAGAGCCGTTTGGTCAAAAATGACTGAGGAGACTGATGTCAAGGGGTTATCACTAAAGCACTGATCTCATCAACAGTCTTTATGCAAAAAGAAACACATTTAAACAAGGAGTGTTTTTCTCCCGCTTGTTTCAGTTGAGTGGCATAGGGCTCTAAAACATCACATTTTATATACTGAGGCCATTCCATTGTTTTCAGACAGAAATTTTTTATTGCATCTCACCAGCAAGATTGTGAATTACACCTGCATGCCAGATTAAATATCTAAACGGTAACAGCAGGGACAATGAGTCAAATGCGAAGAAAAAGTAACTCCTGGGTAATTGCAGTCCAGAACCACATAAAGTTGGGAGACGGGCTGTGAGAAACCCAGGCATGAAATCTGAACTCAAAAAATATTTGAGAAATGATGTCTGAACCTGGCATGAGCAGCCAGGTCCCGTAAGTTTCAGTCAAGTACTTTAGACTCTTACTAATATGACACTAGTTATGTTTTGCACTGTAAGTTTAAAAGCGAAAAAGCAGTTTAAACAGCTCAGGTCTCTTCCCCCCTCTTTTTTTGTTTTTGTGTGTTTCTCACATTTCATTAGATCTGCTAGTGAAAGGAAGTCTGAATTATAAAACAGACCTGCAGGTTGTCGGCTTTGCTCTCGCAGCCATCTTAACTGTTATCTTATCAAAACAGCACATTCCTCACATAACTGCTCTCCTCTAGCACCTCCAGCCCATCCCAGCACACGGACACAGGCACTAATGCTCTTCTTTACTCTTCAAATAACAGCCTTTGTTGCGTGTGGGGTTGAGTATGTTGGTGACGTGGTATTTTGTTTTTAGTCCCTTTTTACGAAGAGATTTGAGAACGTTAAGCAGGAACAGCCCTCAGACTACCTGCATAAAACAGCTGGACACACCTGAAACCAACGTCTTCCTCTCACTCCCTTTCAGAGTTTGCGCTCTGCTTTCTAAAGTTCTTTCTTTCTTTCTTTCTTTTTATTTCTTTCTTTCCTTCTTTCCTTCAGGAATCCAGGCGACTGGCAGGAAATCGAGCAATTCTGCCTTCAGCAACTTCAACCCCACAATCAATCCATTCATACAAGAGTGTCATACTGTGCGTGTGATTTTTAATGTGCCAATACTAAGATTCAGTGGGTTTTGATTTCCTTCATTTAGTTTTATTTTGCACACTATTACCCCCCCCCCCCCACACACACACACACACAAATGCATATGTATTTCACTTCTCTAAGTTGTGTGCTGCCAGGCTTCCAGACCCACTCCCTTAATGAGGCTGATTAGTACATTTTTATACACGCACACAGACACACACTCGCATAAACAGCTTGACTTGGAAAGTGTCCCAAATTTCTTCGTCCTGTACTGTTTTATTGGAAGCAGGGCTTTGACATGTATTTCTGTCATGAAATGCATTCCTGTCATAACGTGGAGATTTCAATAGAAGCGGTCAATAGAATGCAGTATTATAAGATGCCAGTTTAAAGGGGATCTTTACTGCACTGTCCAGGCCTTTACACAGCTGATGCGTCTACCGCTGAATATAGTACATGCACACTCTGCTCCTCTCTGTCTTTCTCTTCTGTCTGTCCTGTTTATGTCTAGTTGTCTAACCATCTTATTTTTATTCACCAATCAGATGCAGTTGATTGCCTCTAACCTGTATTTCATTAGGCTTGTACAATATGGGAAAAAATGGGTTTGATGAAAAAAAAAAAAGTACTGGAATAACACACACACAGGCACACATTTCAGAGACTGTACTTGGGAATACAAATGTGTTTAAATAAAACTATCATGAAATTGTTGATGATGATGATAACTATCCACACAAATAATTATGGCTATCAACTGAAATGTCATTTTTTTGGAAAACCAGTAGATGGCCAGATTTACTGATCAGCTATCTTGCATTCTAGCTGTAGATACCTGTATGCTCCAAACGAATGAGCAGTACAGCTCATATAAACAGATGTTACACACCAGTGCCCTTTACAAGTGTTATGACTAAAGTTAGAACTTTTGTTCTACAGCAGTTGCCCCGAATTCATGTTTTGTTTGTTGCCATGTAAACATCATCATGTAAAATAAAGCTGTGAATAATAATGTTCAGTTTAATTAATTGCTAAGCACAGAGAATGCAATGCATTCAGCTGAATGGTAAATGACTCCTTTAACTGGATAGAGTATATGGGACGCACCTATGACACAAATTACTTTAGGATGTGAATTTTGTTTTACCAAGCCCAGAGAAGCCAATGCTTCTTAAATTTCTTTTATTTGCTTTGGGAAAATTTCCTCTTGGAAAGTTTTGGGTCATAACGTTCATGTGGATGTTATTTTGACACATAACACATATCTGAACATTGTTGACCTACTACAACCCTTCAAGACATTGATCGCTAATGGCAGTGTCCTCTTTCAGTTGAATAATGTACTAGTTCAAAATGTGGACCCGGCCCCTGGATCACAGTCTGATCAGGCATCTATAGGATGTGCTTGACTAATTGGAGATGCCGTCTTGTAACATGCAGAACGCAAAGGATCTGCTGCTCATGTCATTGTGCAGATACTACAGCACCATCAGAGTTCTTGTGAAGCCTCATTGTGACAGTAATTTTGATGACACAAAAACTTTTTTGTCCATCTCATTTAGTAATTTCTGTCACTTAAGGGTTCTTCCTATGGCCATGATGATTTGCCTTCTTTCTACATTCGCCAACTAACAAAAAAACCCCCAAAAAACTATAAAACAGTTCAAACGGCCCACCCACAAAAAGCAGTAACTAACCCCAAAGCAGTGGTTCCTTCCACCTTCCAATACATCATCATAAGGGGGTTTTCTTAGTCTTTAAACTGGAAATTCTCTCTGTGGAGGCTACATGCTGAAAAAAGTAGCAGTTTTATGTAAAGCATATAAAAGTTTTCCCACACTTGTAATGTCCTGTCACTAGGAATGTGTGGGTATGGTCTGTACATATAGTTATCCACACACCTGCTGCTCATTTTCCAATTTGTAACCAATCCACTCTTGACAGCGGACTAAACGACACTGATAACCATCTCTGCTACACACACACACACACACACACAGGCAGACACATTACTCTATTTCTGATAGCCATGCAAACATACCGTGTTGCAAGCTTTGAAACCAGTTGAACTCCAATTGCATTAAGGTTGTTGTGGCTTTCCTATTGTATTTTTCTCCAACTCTGAGTTGGCAGCAGTAATATGGAGTCAGAGAAAATAGTCAGGGTAGAATAACACTAATAAAGTTCACAGGTGATCAGCAGTCAAGAACTCACCCTCACACCGTCTGTGTGTGCGCGCGTGTGGAGTACAGCCATACGACAGGCTGTCTATGCTTAACTCAAACCACCTGCCTCAAACAGAGCACTTCTGTGCTCAGTACAAAAAAAGACTGACTATGTATGAGCATTTGTGTGGTGTCAGGGACTGGGGGAGGGTAGAGGAGGGAATGGGGAGCATTAAAACTTTCACCAGTTTCAAAAATAGGCTTTCAGAAAAACAGAGCACAAGTGACACCTACATTCTCAACTGCAGAGCCCATAGAGTTGAATTGTGCATAAGTGCCGATGTGACTGGATACTGGGCACGTCCTTAGCAAGTCACAATTCACCTTTTACTGTCAGGAATTCTTAGAAAGTCATGCTAAACTGTACTGTATTTGTCTGTCTGCATGGATGTTTGAGTGAGACGTCTGTATGTTTCGTGCACATAGTTGTGTGTGCGTTCAGTTCTTCTTTTTTTTTTTTAAACATGTGTTTGGTATTTCAGACTGAAACTCAGATTCTGTTTACAGCAGAGCAACAGACTCGGAAAATGTAAACACTCGCTCCAAAGCAGTTCAGCAATGTGTGTTTTTCTGTGTGTGATTTAGAGAGAGAACAGGGAATTAGCAGAGATGTAATATCTTCCCTCAAACAGATTTTCTTCTTTCCCTTTAAACAGTGACTTACCCAATATATCATTGTGCTTTGTCCTAATTATCCGCCACTTGTTTCGGGTAATTGTGTGGTTATGTGATCGGCTAGCTCGTGCTCTAGAAGAGCACTTTTGAATGGCCGAATTCATACACTCCTTTGCATAGGTCGGGTCTCGGTGGATAAGGGTAATATATACACACGCGCGTGTGCGCACACCCTGCACTCAAACAAAAGGTGCATTGAGGCGGTATTGAAGATTACTGTTAAGCTTTTGTTTTTCCTTTCCTTCTAACTTCAAAGTTACACTTGACAGATTTATCTCTCTCTCTCCCTCCCTCTCTCTCTCTCTCTCTTTCTCTTTCTCAAGTTACATGGAGGCCCAAATGCTGATGATTTGACACTCAAATATGTTTAACACATCAAGCCTATTGGAAGTATAATAGCATATTAAGATAGCATAACATTGTTTTCTTAGTCCACAAGATGGCAGTGAGATGGTGGTCTTTTCCCCTTCCCTCACTGGAGGCGTAGATCAATCCAAAGAATGCCATTTCTACTGAGTTCCCATTTCATGACACCGTGGATAAAAACACCACTTCGCACATTGGGGGCCTTGCTTCAATTCCCCACCCAAAAGTCCCTGATTCAGACTGCAAATGGCACATTCAACTATGACAAACATATTCTACTCCCACCTTTACTACCAGACATCTTAAAGACCCTCCAGCATTCTCAAGCAAAAGACAGAGAAACACACAAAGCAACAGGTTTTTAACTTTAGAATACACTTTCTAACTTTAACACTACACTCTCTTTACTGCAAAGGTTTGGAGGAGGGGAGTTTTCTATATGTGTGTGTGTGTGTGTGTGTGTGTGTGTGTGTGTGTGTGTGTGTGTGTGTGTGTGTGTGTGTGTGTGTGT
>JBBPDH010000151.1:4097752-4107772 GCA_037974565.1 Clupeocharax schoutedeni
GTGTGTGTGTATATATGTGTGTGTGTGTGTGTGTGTGTGTGTGTGTGTGTGTGTGTGTGTGCTTATGTCTGTGCCTATATTGTGAGCACATGTGTGGTTGTACAGCATGGGAGGTCCTGTTAATAAGGCAAGAGAAAATGTAATCTCTTTCTCTCTCTCTCTCTCTCTCTCTCTCTCTCTCTCTCTCTGTCGCCCTCTCTCTCCCTCTCTCCTCATAGGAATATCTGCAGGGTGACAGCACTAAAGCTCTGAACAGGCTCGGGTGGAAGCCAAAAGTAACATTTGAGGTGAGATACCAACCAGTTCAAACAAATCATCCCTTATAGAAATGCACATTTTCATGAGACAATATGAGCTGCAGATCTTGCCGTGTAAAATAAAGTGTTTTGATAAAGAAATTTTTAAAAATTGCTTCATTGGTATTTTTGTAAAAATAAAAAAAGACAAAGTCGTAATGGGGTTTCAGGTGCAAAAATTTTCCCTTTCATTTATGGATGTTGTGTTTAAATATATTATTTGTTCCAAGTTGTGCTGCTGTTATGAAAAATATTTTATAGTATAAAATATGTTTTACTGTGTGTGTGTGTGTGTGTGTGTGTGTGTGTGTGTGTGTGTGTGTGTGTGTGTGTGTGTGATATTGTTTAACAGGAGCTGGTTAAGGAGATGGTGGATGCAGATATTGAGCTCATGAGGAACAACCCTAATGCATGAGCCCACACGCCATGGCAGCACATCTACATGCCAAAGAAGTGTGTGCGTGTGTGTGTGTGTGTGTGTGTGTGCATGAGAGAGCGAGAGATTCTAATGCATGAAAGAGCATGCTTAAGTATCTTTGTTTTCAAGCACTCCATCCTTCTGCCTGCAGTTCTTTCAGACACAGGAAGACTCAGTGCTGCCTTTTACATTCCATTCTTTCAACACTGGCCTATTTCTAATCATGAGTTTTCAGCGTTTTTCTGTTCAAATAATTTTTGTAAGGTATCTTTTTTACTGTCATTTTGATTATGGTGAAGAGGTACTGGTGATATTTAATTAAATATAGTTTATAGTGGACCAAGAGGAGCTATTTTCCCATAGTGAATACATTAGCAGAAATGAGATTGTCTAATTTAGCCTGTGAAGAGACTTAATGTATCATGAAAGCTGTCCATTAAAAAAATCCCATCTTGGAAAAGATTTTGTGAAATCATGTCCTTCCAGTCTGAGATATGTAACACTGCTTTTGTCTATTAAAATAATTTTTGAATCATTTTCAATCCAGTGGATTTTTGTGAGGATTATTAGTCACCTGTATCAGCAACACTCTTCCCTACTAAATGGATTCCGTTGGATAATTTAGCTGAAAGCACATGATAACATTTTTTATCATATTTGTATCACACAGTAAACTACCTAAAAATGTCTATATATAAAGCCGTGCAGTCTGGTGTTTTACAGTTAAGGAGCGTCATCTGGCCTCATAAAAGTGTGGTGATGAACCTCTGAGGAGACGCTTGGGAAATGTGTCCAGGAACGTTTTTCCCCCGTAATTCACTCCTTAAATGGACACTCAGGACACCGTGTGTCAAACGGAGGCTCATGCCAGCGAGCTCCGATTACGGGGGTTCACCAAGCTCTCCACACGACCCGCTAGTCACCCACACATTCCATGGCTGTGCCCAAGCAAACACAACAGCCACGTTATTGTTCTGCCCCTCATTTTGGATCACTCCTAAAGATGCTTTAATCGACCCTGGGGGTGAAAAGTACACACTTGTTATTCAGAACGTTTGTGCACGAGCAGATGTGTGTTGGTTTGTTTGAACCGGATTAACTTAGAAATGTGCATGATCAGTATTTCAGCCCTCCGTTACACGCACACAAATACACACACACACACACACACACACACATATGAATCCAATATATATATATATGACTAGGATTAATAAAGACGTAAGATGAAATGTAATACTATATATACATACACTGAGGCACGTTTATATGTGTGCATACATAGTAGCATTACTTTGCATAATTTATAAATATATGTATTTATATCCAACTATATATACATGTATACAAACATGCACATACATTTGTTTACCTACCTACCACTTACAGCGCATTTTCAATATTCTGTTTTCTCGTATAGAAACAAAGCACTAAAGCAGTTAACAGTGAGTGTAAACGAAATAAACTATGTTTCTTAAATCGTCCAGTGTTACCTGATGGACCACAGTAATAACCTGGACTCTCTCTGCCGCACGCGCCAGGTTCTCAGAAAGGCTGTTCTACATCAGCATTTATGGAAAATGCCTCCTTAAGAAGGGCAAAGGCTCCGGAGGGTTTTTTTTCTTGAGACTGCACCTCCAGCCTGCAGAGTGCCATTTAAACCCCTTAAACACAGAGCCAGTGTGCACCGACCTGATTGAAAGCAGACGTCTCCGGCTCCCAGGAGCCAAAACAGCGGGGCCGCACAGGTGCACGGATCTCAGCAGAAAACACTCTGCACGGCTGTGATAGAAAAACTTAGAGAAATTCAATGAAGAAAAACTTCAGTTTAGAAACGAAGCCAAACCCGATGTATTTGAAAGTATGAAATCTTTGTCTAAAACTGGGCTAGCAAGAGCACGGTGGAGTACAACAAGCTTAAATCCTTAATGACTTCAAATTATGACATACCTACATCGGAACATCGGAATCGTTTACATTTAAACAACATTAATTAACGTTGCTTATTCAACATAAATTATTTTTTTAGTCACATGTTGCTCATTTTCAGCAGTTTAATTATGTCCAAGAATAATTCCTTTTGTGAGCCGGGTTCACTCATATAGTACGATTCATTGCGTTTTTGTGTCATTGTGGTAATCACCGATTTTTTCCCATTTAATACGATATTAAGACACTGGAGTAAATAGAATTAAGCAAAACACAGTCCCCGGTCGAAAATGACTGTTCTTGTATAAGAAATATAGTTTGCTAATTGATGCTGTTAAGTTGAGGCCACTCCACCCAGTAGCATCTAACAATAACCCAAACGTTTACCTCAGAACCCCTATTTAAACTGCAGTTGTATTTTTTTTTTACTACTGCTACACTGATCCAGCCTAAGAAAGTTAGGAGATTCCAAGAACGCTTACTCTGTGTATGATAAAATTTACATTTTAATGTATTATTTTAAGAGTGGTGGTGCACTTTAAATAAGGAGATAGACATCAGAGTCTGTGGTGAGGGGACATTTGTTTTAGAATCGATATGTAGGGTCAAATAAACACGGGTCTGAAATGCAGCAAGGGCCCAACTGCAGGTCTCCTAACACAACCCCTGTGAACTTAACCTCTTTAATTAGTTTTGTGAAATTAGATGATGATAACAGAGCACCATCGAGCTGTGTCTAGCTTCTTCATATTCACACACGTAGGCATCAACTGTGTGTTTTTGTTTGTTTGTTTGCTTGGCAATAAAATATATTTAATAGCGTTGACAAAGTTCCATGCCGAATCAGAAAAATATTAAAACAGATCTTAAAGGTATGATTAGATTCATAATTTCAGTAGAAATTAACTTCCGTTAATTGATTCCTAATTACGATGACACTACAGGGTATACACACACATAAACACACACGGGGGTCATAAAAAATAAGGGATAAAGCACATCTCTAACAATTTCCTTAGAAATTTGTGAATTAGTAGGTGATCTGAATCGAAACTAGAAGAGTTTCTTAAATAGAAATTAATAAAAGAATACAATGTAAAAGTCTCCTCAGGTCAATCGCCGTCTGCACAATAAAGCATTTAAATCTGAGCCCGTTTATATTATAATGTATTGGCGATTAATCCAATAGCACACAACTCCCTCCTGTTTAAAGAAAAATGTGAATAAAACACTGAAAATTGCAAAGAAGGTAAAATCAACTGGTCTTAGATGTTAAATGGATATAATACAACTGTATTATAAATTTATATAATTATTGGTTCATATGCATTTTAGTTACGTTTATTGTATATTATTACCTTTTTATTACTGAGCTCTGTTTAAATATATGATAAGAAGAAAGCTTGTATGTGTAAAGGGTTTAGTAAAATTTTATATAAAATCTGGCTGTAATCATTTGATACATTTCGTAGTTATGGTACAACCGCTAAATTGCATTAGCTAAAAATAAAATCAAACAATCAAAATCCCACTCCATTAGGCTGCAGTTTAACACAACTTTTTTATGCTCATGCTGGGTCTGTCAGGTCTGTCACATTGTGATGTTTACTGTGGTTTAGTGCGTCTCAATTAGTGTTAACCTGTTGACTAAACTATTTCCCTGCTTCACTGAGACCGTCCGGTGACGCACTGTGTGCACGAAACCTTCTTTAGATCCATTCCAGGTGTTGAGACATCAGATCATTTTGCGAATTTCAATTTAGAAAACCAAAAACAGATATTAGACTAGACGGGAAATCCAAATATTGCAATCTGCGCTGACATGTGTGACGTCCACTATCGTGCTACTGGCTCAGGTTTTATTCCCACAACATTCAAATAATGTGATGGACAGACAGCCTCAGGAGAAAATAAAATCTAAATTTTTAAATTAGGCTTGTTCTGACACAAGGTTTAACTAAATCTAGTGTTCAATAATAGGCACGTGCTTATATAAATTGAAGTTTCTTTCTGATATGTGGCTTAATATTTTTAAGTATATTATATTCTAGACATCTAATATATTCTATGATCTAAAATAATCATATACCATTTTTTTTATTCATGGGGTTTTGCGTAGTTTAGTGCTTCGGTCTTAACACGCATGTCTACAACGTTGAGTGATCAAGGTATTCATTCGTTTTATTTACCACAAAAAACATTTGCTCATTTAATTGAATATATTAAGACCCCTTTTTAAGTTTAAAAGGAATCCTTACAATCGTTAGACTCGGTTAAAATTAGGATTGAAGGTGAGTTATTTCAAGATTCAAGAATTAGCACTTGTGTTCCACAATTAGTGCATCTATTTTCTTATTTCCTGCCTCAATTTTTTTTCATATCAGTAAAGCTATTTATGGCATTTCTGCGCGTAACATGAGTTTTCTATGTAGTATTCACTGTCGCCCGCAAACCCTGCTCGAATGCACCGCGCGCCAGGAAAGACTGTTTTACATCAGCATTTATGGAAAACCATTTCCATAAAAGAGGAAAAACCTCAGGGTTTATTTGTTTATTTATGTTATTTTGGGGACTGCACCTCGAGAACCTTCCAGTACCCAGCAGCTGAAACTGGAATTTTAAAAAGTCTTATTTAACCCCAAATAACATTTTGCTGCTCACGAGAACTTCTGCCAAACACTTTAAAAAACACGAAGTGAATAAAGTGACAGTGTTTAAAAAGCGACGTCTTTGTCCAAATCAGTTGACAGTGTGTGTGTGTGTGTGTGTGTGTGTGTGTGTGTGTGTGTGTGTGTGAAGCGTGTTTGACTCGTTAACTCCAGTAGGGCCTCCGCATGGTGTCGTGTTCCCCTCGCCGCCTCAGCGATCACAACAAAGAGCCTTTCACTGCCACGAGCCCTGAACACACACCTGCACTGGGTTTTGGCACTTTGGGCTCGAGAAAAAAAAACGAACACATACCCTGCAGGTCCAACAAACCTGACAACACATACACACATTCATTCGTACTTTTCCTCAACTCTCTACTCTCGCTTGCTTCTTTTCTTTCTTTCTTTACCTTTCCTTCTGTCATTTGACATTACGTTTACATTTACACATCATTGTCTTCCAGTCATTCTTTCCGAAAAAACGAATGCAGACCCTGCAGGCCCACGAAACCTGACAAGACGCCACAGATTCAGTTAGTCTTGACTTGACACAATTCTCCATACTGTCTTTCTTTCATTCATTCTTTCTTTATTAATATCGTCCTTATTTTCTTTTTCTTTCTTTTATTTCTGATCATCTCATGGCGTACGTTATCGTTAAGAACTTCCATCATGTAGCCCAAAGGGCTGATTACACACGCGAAACCACGTCCAACTGTTCACAAGGGGACGCATTACAGCAGTTCTGGCTGTGAGGTCAGTAAGCTGTTAAAGGCCTGGAGCCCATATTTCAGACCTGTTGCGTGTCTTTAGCGAGTAATCGCATTTTAACATCGTCACCGGCAGTTCACGGTCTGACAAATAACGCAAAAATGAGCTTTAATTGTGACCATTCCGAGTAGCGGAGCCTACTGCCTGCGGCCGTCTGGGTCACACAGCTAAAAATAAACCAGAACACACCGCGCTTCGCGAGCACTGCCATCTAATCTGATAGGCCTTATTACACCCAGTGGGAAATAGAGGGTCGCTTTCTCTGATTCAGCAGTTATTAATCCAACAGCTTTTTGGACTGAGGCCTATCAGAAACCAGCTCTTCAATATTTCTTATCTCTAAATAAGTAAAGGAATAACAAAATATTATAACTTCAACAATTAATGAAACATAATTCATGAAACAATTAATAAGGCAACATTCAGAAACTAGCTGCTCTCGAATGATTTTACCTTTAAATTAATAAACATATAAAATCTCTCTGTCCGTCCATCTCTCTCTCTGTCTCTGTCTCTCTCTCTCTCTCTCTCTCTCTCTCTCTCTCTCTTTTAACCTCTCTCTCGCTATATCTCCCTCTCTGTCTGTGTGTATATATAAGAAGCAATCGTAATACATTTTAATTCCAACAAATTGCATCAGCTTTCAATTTCTGAATCACCCCGTTTTAAAATCCAGTCGAGGCTTTAAAAAATTTAATTAAATTTTAACAGAATGTCGCACGAATCATTAGGCTTTCTGATGTTTTGTGAAAATACATTAACCAGCTCCTTTAGTTGTTGTGTTTAGTTATTGCTGTTGTTGTTGTTGTTGTTGTTTCTCTGTCTAACAGTAATAAGTAACAATAACACATTATCGACATGACAAAATAACCACATGTTTGTAAACTCTCCACGAGGCGCCTAGAGCTACACGCACGTGGCATTAATTAAGGGCAATAAAAATTACTGCAACAACATTTTTAATGGCGTAATAAGGCGTTTAACGCAGTAACCCTTCTCCTCGTTTACCCGCGCCGAGACTGACAGGCCCTGAAAGAACTGCAAGGCGTGCTGTGTGAAAGCATTGTTGATCAACCATTGGTCAGTATAGCATCCCCAAAGCAAACCGACTATTCACTCGAGAGGTAACTTCAACAAGACTGGAACATTTATTTACCAAATAATATATTTGGAATCATTTCAAAAGAAGAAAACATAATCGCAGGTTTCCCCACACAGTCACGTTCCGCGTTTAATTATATAAATATTTTTTTTCCATTTGGAGAGAACTAGGCTCTGTGATGTTTATAAATTAATAGAAAACTAGAGGGGTTGTGGAGAGCAGTCCGAGATGTGAGAGTGGCCAAAGCTCCTGTGCCCCCTCTACTCACCGCGGACACACAGCTGAGCCTCCAACTCCCCAAAAGCAAGAAAAAATGCTGGCGCTGGAAAAGAGAAACGTTCCGTTTAGAGGGGCGTTTTGTGTGTATTTTTTTGGTGACTCAGAACTTGCTGCAGTCGTACACGAAAGCTCCGGCGCCACGGTACAGCGGTGGCGGTGCACCTGGAAACGCGCTCTGGCAACCGGGTACCGGGGACGAGCAGTTTAGCGTCTGGAGGGTCTGGAAGTTTGGAAAGGTCCCTGGGTGTTGTTGCTGTTGTTGCTGCTGCTGTTGTTGTTGTCCTCCCATCATGCTTGCACTCTGGCCCAGGCACCAGGGCGCGACCCGGTTCTGGCGCGTGTCGTGGCACAAGTAATCCGCGTCCTCTTGGACGCGATCCACAGCGTACGGGTATGCCGCCGGCAGCCCCCCACAAGGCGGGCTGTAGTGCGCAGGCAGTGATGCCACGCCGTCCACCGTGCCGAAACGCACACCAACACCGTCCGGGCTCTCGCTTTTGGTCACACCCGCGAGCAGCGCGGTGGACGCGCCGTGCGGAGCTTGGGGCGGCGTACACGCGCCGTTTTCGGTCTTCACGTCCGCAAGCTTCACCGCGGCTCTGCGGGCCTCCTCCTCGCGCTCTTTCTCTTCCTTCATCGCCGCCCCGTGCTTCGCGTCCTCTTCCTCGCCGTCGGGCTCCTCGCGGCGCGGCGTGCGCTCCTCCTTCTCGCGCTGCGCGTCCTTCTTCTTGAAGCGCCGCCGACGTCGCAGGAAGCTTCCGTTCTCGAACATGTTGTAGGAGTCCGGGTCCAGAGTCCAGTAGCTGCCCTTGCCGGGCTTCTTGTCGTCGCGCGGCACCTTGACGAAGCACTCGTTGAGGCTCAGGTTGTGGCGGATGCTGTTCTGCCAGCCTTGCTTATTCTCGCGGTAGAACGGGAAGCGCTCCATGATGAACTGGTAGATGCCGTTGAGCGTCACGCGCTTCTCCGCCGAGCTCTGGATGGCCATGGTGATAAGCGCAATGTAACTGTACGGCGGCTTCACTGCATCCTTGGGCTGCAGGGGTGAGTGCTGCTGGTGCTGCTGGTGATGCGGCTGCTGGTGCATGTACGGCCCGTACGCGTACTGCTCGTGCGCCGTGTGCGTGTACACGCTCATGGGCGACGGGATGCCCGTGTAGCTCGCGCCCCCGCTGCCAGCGGCCGCCCGGTAGTAGCCCTGCTCGCCCGTGATGTACGGCACGACGCCCAGGGAACCGGGGCTGGGCACCGGGTAGCGCGCCTGCATCGCGCTCTCCTTAAGCACACACACACACACACACACACACACACACACACACACACTTACTCACACCATCCACTCATATCATCCAAAAAAATGGGAAAAGAAAAAAACGCGCACGTGTGTGTCGGTTTTTGCAGACGAAGTGGCCGATAATCCACTCGGTCGTGCGCTCAAGTTTAAGAACAAATGTGAAACATGGAGGGAAAAGTAATGAACTCCAAGCATTCGTCACTTTAAGCAAATCTTTTCTTTGTGAGGAAAAAAAGTGTGCTGCCTTTTTGGACCGTGAGCGTGTATGCGCGCGCGTGCTCCTCCCCACATCTCTGCACTCAACGGCCAATAAGTGCTCAGAACCTGTGTGTGGAAACCTGTGTGTGCGTTTTATTTTCACACCCGCTTTCCGGCAACACCCCGACGGATCCATGTTACATTCTGTGTTGCCATTGGCTGGTGGGACCCTATACCTCCTCAGCATAAGATTAGCCACGCTTTGTTAGTATAAATTACTCTGTAGGAAAGAGGGTATTGATTTGAATACAGGTGGGGAAACAGAACTGGGTTTATGCAGATATAATACAGATATATATTTTTTGCACGAGCTATTTCACCCGTCGTTATCTAAACTAGTGCGCCTATAATAAAGTCCCAGTTAAACTGAGACTCAAGCAGGGACAAAAGAATTACATTAACGCAAGAAAGTGTGCCTTAAATAGTGAAGCTCAAAGTAGATTTGAAAAAGACTTCACACTGATTTTGATGAAAGCACCAGAGATGGACCAGTAACATTTTGTTTACCTGGGCCATTGTGTCTAAATGTCACAGGTGTATGATGAGTTTTAGGAAATTACAATAAAATAAATGCACAATATCATGTAACCATAAATACAAAATTAAATCAAACAAACTTGATTGATGTCCTGTGCTTCAGTCATACACGCGTTTATTTAGATCATTCATTTACATTTACAGCATTTGGCTGACGCTCTTATACAGAGCGACGTACATCAGTGCTCGATGAAGGTTGTCTATTTGTTTGACTACGAAAGATCACGCGAACGTGTATGTAGTATTATTGTTATTATTATTATTGTTGTTGTTGTAGTTATTCGTGTTAATCCTTTCATGATCCTCTAAAAATGACAGTAATTAGAACTAAACAAGACTCCCCAGGCGGCTATTCTACGCTGATCTCAACGGTGTGTTTTGTTGTTGTTGTTGTTGTTGTTGTTGGTGGTGTTCTTCTTCTTCTTCTTCTTCTTCTTCTTCTTCTTCTTATTATTATTATTATTATTATTATTATTATTATTATTATT
>JBBPDH010000151.1:4116462-4133483 GCA_037974565.1 Clupeocharax schoutedeni
ACACATACACATATACACACACACACACACACACACACACACACACACACACACACACACACACACACACACACACAAATTCAGATGTGCCATATTTTTGTCATTATAAACACTGATAGCATCACTGGTAGGCTACATTCGACATGACGACAAATGATTTTGTTCTGCACACTTCATGACCCCTGATTCCCATCTCCACCAAAATAAATAAATGGTGCTTCGATGACCCATTTATTTCAATTCACCCTGAATTAATTGTTATACTATAACAACTGAAATACACACATTTTGAAAAAAATTGCATCACAAGGTTTTTGCAATCAAACGTTCCAGCAGTCGAGCTTGGTCATTTTTTCAATGCAAGATTCGCCGGTTTTCAAAGTTTTGTTCAAGCAGAATGAAGTGTAAAATTGTCCTAAAACAATCACTCACACACACAAATTCAGATATGCCATATTTCGACATGACTACAAATGATTTTTAAATTTGTTCTGCACACTTCACGAACCCTGATACAGAATTAAGTGTACTAAGTAGTGGTATAGATTATTTTTAAATCTAGATTAATCTCACTGTAATCTTGGAAATAATCTAGATTAATCTAGATTAACATGGCTCATTTGAATTCTGCCGAAGGCATTCAGAATATGTGTGCTACCCAAATAATGACTAAAAGTAAGTCTTTGAGAATGTGTTTCTCAACTCCTACAATAAACTAATTCCGCATTGCACAAGGTGCAAACAACCTTAGTCTTGTTGAGGTTTCCATTGGGAAGCTTTTTAAAAATAAATTTTCCCTTAAGCAAACTCGGTGGCTTCAGAGCTGCATCCATGTTAGCACGTCACGTTTGATGTGGTAATTTCACAGTATGTGCGTTGTTAGGTCTATTTATTGGGGGGCCTGATGCACAAAAATGGTCCCAAGCCACCCTAAATATATAGTCATTATTATACTATTTTTAAATTATATATCCAAACATTTCATACAAGATATCACTGAGTGCAGATACGCACTTTACAAATAGAAACAAGACTACGAATTGAAATGAAAAATAATAAGTCTAGCTATCATTATTGAATTAAAATTATGTACTGACTGTTGAAGCTGCTGTAGGTAGCAGGTGGGCAATAGGACCCAGGCGAAGATGCATGTTGCTGCTTGTTAGCCAGTAGCAATGGAGCCCATTTAGTAATATTTCTCTGGTAGCACCATTTGTACTCAATTGAACAGAACAATATTATGAGTGTCCATAACTGTTCACTGCTTAACTTTACTTATTTCCTTAAGTGAAAGGAATTGTTTGGTGAAATGTTTTCAGCCCTCTATACATGCTAATTCCTTCCTACAACCCTGGGGGGTAAGCCCCCCTTGTCTTTCTGTCCTAGTGCCTGTTTCACAGTAAGCATACACACCGGTTCAAAGACTCGTTCTCGCCCCCTACAGTGCAAATCAGCTAGGTAAACATTCACGCTAAAATATCAAGGTGAAAGTCATCATAGCTTGCATAGTATAGACCCAGCTCCCAGCCCAACTTTGTGAATAGATTAACGGTGATATTTTTTTATCGCCTGATAATAGTCTCACGTTAACGTAGCATGTTAACGCCGATAACGGCCCACCACTAGTACTAAGAGTACTAAGAGTACTTCTGTGGCATCTACTTGTAACTGACGCAAGACTGAAAGAAAATGAGTATCCTTATAAATTTGTGTGAACCTGACATCATGTAATCATTTGAAATTAGCTTGTATTTATTTGCTTTTTATGCCCTGTTCAAATACTTAAAAATTAGCTCATCATTTGGTCTGCAATAACCATTAGTATTTTCCTACATATTCAGAAATGCAAGGGCCAAGGAAAGTATGGGAATATGTGACATTATTATGTTCAGTAGGGAAACTTTGATACAATGTATTTGTATTTGATACAATGCCAATTTTTTAAGTTCTTCCACTTCCAAAGAATGGAGATATTCAATATGAATGCCAAAATTCCTCAAACTGGGGCTAAATGCAAGATCTCGCCTAGTGGAGTATCAATGATCTTGAGAAAGGTGAGGGATCAGCCAGACTCGTCTGACGTTGTCCAGAACCATCTGGATCATCCATGAAAGGCATGGGAGAAGGTAATGTGGTCAGATGAGACAAAAATAGAACTTTTTGGTATAAACTCCACTCGTCAAGTTTGGAGGATGAAGAAGGATGAGTACAACTCCAAGAACATCATCCCAACCATGAAGCATGGAGGTGGAAACACCATGCTTTGGGGGTGCTTTTCTGCAAAGAGGACAGGACGGCTGCAACGTATAGAGCAAAAGATGGATGGGACCATGTATCGCCAGATTTTAGCTAACCACCTCCTTACCCATCGAAGATGGGTCGTGGCTGGGTCTTCCAGCATGACAATGCCACGAAACACATAGCCAGGGCAACTAAGGAGTGGCTCCATAAGAAGCATTTCAAGGTCCTGAAGTGGCCTTGCCGGTCTCCAGAATTGAAATTAATTATATAAAAATGATAAAATTTGATTTTCTGGACCGTTTAAATGTGCCTATGGTGAAAATTACAGATCTCTCCATTCTTTGTAAGTGGGAAAAATGGTCAGTGTGTCAAATACTTTTCCCCTCACTGTACATATAGAGGCCCTGGAGTCTGTCTTTGTTTCCATGCCCTCTATGCAATCCACTGCTTTTTTTCACCCTGCGTGCAAAGGTGTGTTATTTCTCCAGCTTACCTGCAGGTCGCAGCATCACACATGAGTATCGTTGTAAAAAGCGGGTGTTTGTCTTGTGAACAGTGGTTTATAATTTCACATTTAACTTGTGTGTGCTCACAATAGTTTTGACATTCATTGTGGACCATGTAATACAAGCTCGTTTATTAAGTTTATCTTGTAGTGTATACATTAGTGTATGTTCTAGTAGAACAACACATATGCCAACAAATGTGTAAAGCAGGTGCATTTTTATAGAAAAGTAGAAAAAAAGTTAAAGCCTAAATTGACTTCACGTATGTTTCAGCACCGCGGACAGCGCAGACACATTAAATTAAGAAAGACAAATGGCTATAAAATGGGAGTGGATATAAATGCTCGATGATGTGTCAACATCCCAAATGTTTAATTTGTTTCAACGTCGGAGTTTATAGCTCTTATTTTAAAGCCACTTAAGTTGTAGCCCATGTGACGGATTTATCAGGTCTATGTTTAAAGTTTATTGTAGCATATTATAACATTATATTAGCATGTTATATGAAATAAGTTAAATATAATCACTGAATTATGTTTTTGGCTTAGGTTTGTGACTACAACTGAGATACACTATATGTAAAAATCTAGCACAGTTTGTATAATTAATTTATTGACATTGCCCTTCAGAATGATGCAGAAGGTCTTTGCATTCATTTATTTAGAAAATAAACGCAGTAACACCAGCAATACTAATAAAAACCTATTTTTATTATTTCAAACACAATTGGTATTTTTATTGTTTATTATTATTGTTTATTATTATTATTATTATTATTATTATTATTATTATTATTTTGGCGTGGTCGTACTAATGCTTTTTCACAAGATAAGGTGTGTACAAATCTTAAATCTCCACGTCGACTTGTCTCATCTGGTGACTTATAGCTGTAAAGCCAGAGAGAAGGTTTTTGTGTGTGTTACTCGTGCGTGTCCTCCATGAGATTTGCGCGCACGTGCCGCATTCTTCGTGAATTCCGTGGCTCGGTAGAGTCGTGTTTGGTGTAACAGGTTCAACCAAAAAAGAAAGAAAAGAAGAAAGAAATAAAGATCCAATCCGAAAACACAAGCACTACTCTGTTTTCTCTTTCTTTATTAAGATAAATCCCGGCTGAACTCCAGTCTCTCAGCGCAGCAACTAAAACGCGTGCGCTCTGCAACAACCAATACATTTTTTATTTTACATATCAGGGAAGATTTATCACCAACAAAATCACTATTACAAACTATATACACTTAAATACATATATTAAACCACATTTCTGACACTTTCTTTGTAGACATAGAAGTGAAATCAGTACCAGACACAAACGAACAGAAAGCACAGCAGTGACAGATTCACTTTAATATTCAGTAATGTGGAGAACACATGATGCGTGTGCACTTCTATTTTGATTTTCTCATGCAAAAAAGAAATACTGGCGTTTTTGTGTGTGATCGACTGTAGGCGTATGTGTGTACTTTTGTGTGTTGTGGTTCCTTAACCCTTGTATCATACATTTCTCATGCAAATAAACTTCCAGTGTGTGTGTGTGTGTGTGTGTGTGTGTGTGTGTGTGTGTGTGTGTTTGTTTATGCGTGTGTATATCTGTGCGTGTATGTGTTTGCGTATGTGTTTGTGGGTTATGTGGGGTGTATGAGAGGCTGTAACGTTCTCATGCAAATTAAACCAGTGTGTGCGTTCGTCTGATATCAGCGTGCGCGTGTGCGTTTCCGTCCTCAGGACAGCAGAGAGTCTATCTTGAAGGGGTGGTAAGACGCCTCTCTCACCGCGCTGTATGGAAGATGGCATCGCTGCCACGGGCTCGGGAAGGCGGGGTGAGGCGCGAGAGAAGAGAGCGACCCGAGCGGCCCATGGAGAACAGGACAGTTCACGAGAAAGGGCGTGAGGTGTGAGGTCAGTCCGGCACAATCACCAGCGAGCTCCCTGCGTCTGAACGTGGGCTTGCGGAGGATGCTCTCGATAGCGAAGGGGCCGGTGAAGCGAGTGCCCGTGGCGGCGTCGCCGGGCGCATGTTCGAGTGCGCGCTCTCGCTGCCCAGAGTCCCTGCAGGATTTCTTGCCGCCGATGCGCTTCCGTCTGCGGCGGAACACGCCGTCCGCGAACGTGTATTCGCTGTGCGGGTTCAGCATCCAGTAGTTATCCTTACCCCAGGGGCGCGAGGGGTCGCGCAGCACCTTGAGGAAACAGTCATTGAGTGACAGGTTGTGGCGCACAGAGTTGCGCCAGCCCGTGTAGCTGCCGCGGAAAAACGGGAACTTCTTCATCAGGTAGTCGTTGATCTCGGCCAGCGTGAGGCGCCCGGAGCTCGAGTCCCGGATGGCCATAGCGATCAGGGCGATGTACGAATATGGAGGCTTAGGCCTGCGCGCGTACGCCTTGGGCTTGCTGTTGTCCGAGGCCCGCGCTCCCTCCTCCAGATCTTCGGACGGAACCGGAGCAGCAGGGGTCGGACTGCAGGCTGCAAAATCACCATCCGAGCCCAGCTCCTCTTCCGCGGACAGCGGCGAGTCGGGCGGCGCGGCGGCGAGTGAGAAAACCTCCAACTTCATGAGCGCGGCGCGCTCCTCTCATCAGCTTAGAGAAAAAATATATATAAAACAGCAAGCGTGCAGTCCTCACGGGACAACTGCGCGAACGTGTGTAACGGGGCAATATATAAACAAGATCGGGAGAAAAAGGGCCGCCCAAGAAGGAGGCGGGGTTTACTATATCCACCTGCTGGAGGTGGAAATTAAAATTCAGGTAGTGTGCTCCTGTGGGTGGGTTTGTGTGTTGTGGCTAGGTGTGCACACGCGTGGCCTTCGACTTCCACATAACCTAACAATGATTTTAGGCAATTTTCGGATTTGAATATTTATTCACTTATTTTTACTAATTTTATAGAATAGTGCTGTGAATTTACACTTCTGCAAGCCATAACATTAAAACTACCTGCCCTAGTGGTTAAGGTATTCGCCCTTTGATCAGGAAGTCGCGGGTTCGATTCCCGAGACTGCTAGGCACCTCTGAGATACCCTGAGCAAGGTACCGTGCCCACACACTGCTCCCCAGGCGCTGTGTTCGTAACTGCCCTCTGCTTCACTTGGTGAATGGAATGAAATACAGAGGAAGTATCTCGTGCTGTGGTGTGTTCATGTATGACCAGACAGACACTTTATATTGCTTAGATCCCTTTCATGATGCTGAAACAGCCCAGAAAACACAAGGTCTTTGGAGATTGGAACCAAAAGTTAGCGGTAGACCCTTTAAGTCCTATAAGTCGTGAGGTGGCACCTAAATGGATCTGACTAGTATGTCCAGGACATCTCATAGATGCTCAAGTGAACTGAGAACTAGGGAATGTGGAAGCCATATCAGCACACTCATGTGCCTCAACAAGTTTTGCAGAAGGCACATTATTCAGCTGAAAGTGATCACTACCCTTAGGGAATACTGCTGCCATGAAGGGGTCTTCAGTGTTTATGTTGGTGTCAAAGTAACATCCACATGAATGCCTGGACTTTGCTCTTTCCACAACTTCTGTCGGCTTGCCCTCCTACCATAGTGCATCCTGATACCAGCTCTTTCCCAAACAACGCACACAGATCCACACGATGTAAAAGAAATGTGATTCAATATGAACCACCTTCTTCCATTGCTTCATGGTCCAATTAAGCCCATGTGGACATTGTTAGCATTTTCAGCTGTGGACAGAGGTCAGCATGGGCACTCTGACCAGTATGCAACCTAACTACCCTACATGAATTCCAGTACTTTAATGTGGACTCTTGAATCAGATGTTTAGTTCTATATTGTATAATCACCATTAAAAAAAGGAGCAGCTGACCAGGAGTACAAAACGGCAAGCATCAACAACGAAGATTCTGAAAGCCCCCCATTGGACTGGGGGACAGTGGAACTGGGTTCTCTGAAGTGATGGTGAGCCACTCAGTACCTTTGGGATGAGTAGTTATCCAAAACGAATCATAACAACATAACCTTCGTAGTGCTCTTGTAGGTTAATTCAAACAAATTCTATAAGCATTTTTATATTATAAAGTTTTAAGCTGTTAATGCAACAAAGGGGTGACAACATTTTGCAAACTGTTTGATAAAAAGTGTTTATGAAACACAACCACAGCTCAGAAATGGGACAACAGGTTTCCCAATTTAACAATTCTGGATATTTATTTTTCTTTTGATGTCCTATTATTTTGCAATTATCAATTTGATAATTGTTCAAAATGTTCTCTTTAAATGTTTATTTCTGACAGGACGCCAAAAGTAGAAAAACAATGGTTAACAATCTTTAGGTCCTATGTTGGTGAATGCTGCAAGCATTTGAAGTTGCACTGCATTTCTATAAGATTGAAAAGAGGCAAATCAATAAGATTAAATCAATGTCTTATTTTCATTCTTATTCAAGTGGTTTATATTTTGAAAAAATGACATTTACTTCCCAGTCCAAAGTTGTGATGATGTCTTAACAACTTATGTATCTTATATTTGGCTCTTCAGTCCACACTAGTATAGCCGCACACATTCACAGTCAAGTTGTAATATTTGTTTCAGCCTTGATTGCGTTTTGGCAATACAATGCAGCCAATCAGAACACAGATTACCTGATTGTGTTTACACATAAGACATATAGTTTAATTTGCAGTTAAAACAGCACATTTAATTCTTAAGGATACAAAGGGATTGGGAAATATGCTTGTTAAAATATGAATGTTTTTGGTACAAAAGTTTATCCAAACCTCAAAGGACAAAATAAAAACGTAGTAACAAAACTTTTTTTGACCTTTTCAGCCAACCTCCGGTGTTCATCTCTCTGTATCAACTGAACGTCAAAATAAATTCCACTGTGATGCTTCTTGACATGTAGAAGAATGGGGAAGTGTTGCGCTGGCATTGTGGTTTTGGAAAAATGCCATGCAAGCAATGTGTGCAGGTGAGAAATGGCTTGGGTGTGTATCTGTGTGTGATAATTGTATAGGTGAGCGCAGTTACTTGGGTCATTGGCAGGTCAGACAGTTCCCATTCAAACAGAAAGGTAAAACACAGCTAAGTATATTGAAATGAATGGATAAATGAATTACATGTAGACAGGGCAAAGTAATAAATGCATTAATGCTCTGCAACTCTCTGGACAACTATACTGCCCAAATCATACACTCACCCATGTTCTTTTGGCTTGAGGCTCAATTCCTGTCAGTCACTCTGCTGAACACAACGCTAAAGGTTGTGTAAAGTAAGTTGAGTTCCTCGCGTGCCATGAGGCGGCTGATAATCATTAACTTGTCTTCTCTGCCACACCTACATGTGCCCCACGGGATATTTTCATTTTGCATGAATCCATTTTCATCAACTCCCAATGAATGTATATTTTTACTGGGTTCATTGGGCAGGCAGACAAGCCTCTGCAGCTTGCAGCCACAAAACATGCGCACTCACACACAAACACACACACACACACACACACACACACACACACACACACACACACACACACACACTGTGACAACAGGCAGGAGAGGAGAGAAAACAGGAGAGAAGAAGAAAAAGATTTGAAAACAGAAAAAGAGTGTGAAAGTGAGCTACAAGATGTGTATCTCTTAGCTATTGTGAGAATCTCTTAGCTATTGTTTCCTCACCTCTAAAACCTCCTCACTTCTAAAACACCTTTGCGTGAAAAAACCCCAATTCATCCATTTAACACTCAAACATGTAAACTGCAAGTAGCTTGATATTGCTAGGTTTTTATTAAAAAATAATTGGCATAGAACCTTAGTAATTAGGTACTGCCTCCAAGACGCAGCAGTTAATGCACCTTTTCATTTTATCATATAATGTCCTGTTTTAGCTTTTAAATAAAACAGGCTCTGAACAAGTCACATATGTTAGTCTGAGCAGAACTATACATTTCAGGACTACTGACACAAAATCCATCTGCCAAGCCCACTTACAAACAGCTCACATATGGTATGCTAGCATACCCGTTCATAAATATACATTTTAGTTTTCTTTGAAGAATATTCTAGGAAAAATCATGACCTGATGTATGAAGTAGACCACATCTTTGTTGAGAGATTACAATGCTTCTAAATAATCTTGCATGTATTCGAATGACTTGACTGCTTCCGATTCCTCAGTCATAACTAAAATAAATAGAACTCTGGCCCCTTCGCCTGAAGAGCGGATCCAAACCACTGTAGTCAGATTGTGTTTCTGCCTTGAGTTTAGTCATTTCCCTTCTCTTTCCAAAACAAGAGGACTTCCAGCAATGTGAATGCTCAAGCAACCCTGAAAATAACATTTAAAGGGTGTCTCCACCAATTTTTTAAAAAAATGTATAAACATGTTTGATCACTGAAAAACAGTTTGTGGTTAGGAAAGTGCCCTTCTTGGCATATGGCTTTTACAAAGATCTCACAGAAACCTACATGATTGTGATACAATAATAAACATGCAGATTCACCACTTGCTGAACCGATCTTTTATCACATTATGCTTTAGTTTTACAAATGTTCGTGATGGTATATATGGTTTATATCCTGACGAACCACTATTAGGTACATCTACCTTGTTTTAAAACTCATTGTCCATTTTATTCACTACATTGACCATGTAGGCTTTACTTGGGAGGTTAATGATCGTTAGCACAGCACAGTGTACTTTCTTTACACACACCAAAGCTTTTGGTCCACCTTTCAGATGAGAAGTTACTGATGATAGCTCATGTGATACATCACAGTTTGTGTTGAGTCATCCTTTGTTCCTTCATGAATGGTCAGTTTCTGGCTACAGGACACTGATGGTTGGATATTTTTGGCTTGTGGACTATTCTCAGCCCAGCAGTGACATTCTTATCACATTTCTCAGGTAGATATTATTTATTTGTTAGAATTCATTCATTTAGAACTGATCAAACTTAAGATATATATCAAGCTTAAGATAAGATATACCCTAATACGGAAGAGAACAGCTAAAAACTAGAATAGAGACGGACGATTTAAGATGAACAGAAAGACAAACAGACAAAAAGACTGCTTCTTTCAGATGAGGAATCACAACAAGCATCTGTTTTGTTCTCATGAGCTTCACCACTCAAACATACACATTCTGCCCCATAGCCCACAAAGAGTATAATTTTACCAAGCAAAGACTTTAGATTATAGTTAACAGATGCAGTGAATTAGAGACTTTATGACTGATGATTCGAGCGCAAATGCTCTTTTATTATTCACATGCTTTCATCCAGTGTTCATCTCAGACAGAAACCTCGTCTCTCAAGCCTTCATTATTATTATCCCTGAAAGTGAAAATGTAGAACACTTAGTGGAACTCTTGCACAGTTTTCTCCTTCCTTTTCATACACTGGCTTCTTAAACAAACAACAAATGAACTTGTAGTGCATGGAAGATGCACACAAGAAATCTTACGTGTGAATGTTTGATCTCTCCTCCTCATTTGACCTGTAGTTGTCTGGCATTTACTCCATGTCTGCTGTGGCTTCTGCTTACATTTACACTCTGGGGGTTCTAACCCATTCATTATATTTAGACAAATCTGGCATGAGACCTAGTCTGTCTATAGCTTTTGAGGTGACGATTCCAACTAAACAGTTATAATTCACTCCAAATCTTATAACACACATCATTTCTTTTATGTCACATCAGTCCTAAATATTTCTTCTGTTTATATTTAAGTGTGACTTATCTACAGTTTAAATATTCACAATGCAGATAAAATTCAAAACTCTTAAGCTGTGATAACAGCTGTGATTACTAAAAAACCCTGTGATTACTAAAAAACCCTGTGATTACTAAAAAACAATCTCTTTAATTTAGCTAATAAACACATCCGTTTTGTAAATATGGCTTTATGTTAATAAATCCTACTCTTAACTTTCATGTGATTAAGTTTATTATTAGTCACAATAATATAAGAACATTTCCAAGCTTCCATTTCTTTTATCACCATTTATCAATGTTGAGCTGCTATATGTAGGACATGTGCTCTATAAATAAATTTGTTATATGATACACTACTGAAAAAAAGAAAATGATGCACAAAAACACCACCAATTCTTTGCAGATAGTAGAGAATTGAATTTTACTTTGTGTTTTGTGTTCACATGTAAAAGAGAGAGAGTGAGAGAGAGAGAGAGAGAGAGAGAGAGAGAGAGAGAGAGTTTCCGACTTAATCATATCCTTTATCCAAGCACACACCTGCCCAAAACAGAGTTTCTGTGAGAGAAACTGCACCTGTTTTATGCCTGGCTAGGTTTACACTCCCCCTCTCTTTCTCTCTCCATTTTCTTTCTCTCTCTCTCATTCTGTCCTTTTCTTACTATTAAAAATAATTCAAAACAAGACCCACTTTCGTATCTCTTAGCAACATTTCCATGGTCTGTTATTTAAAGTTTCCTAACTATGGGCATACAGAGGCCAAATTAAACAAAAACACAAAGTAGTTACACTACTGTTCCACATAATGTAAAGGTGTTTCTTAGAAACATTTTCTAACTTGAAATGTACTTCACAACCTGCTTGTCTATAGGATACACTGAAAACAGTGGTGTCATTAATTAAGACAGGGAACAATTGTATTGCTATTATATAAGATGCTTGTACAAATAATGCTTGGACTTAAGATGTGTTGTGAGTCCACTTTGACTTGAGCACCACTTGGAATTCAATCTGATCTCGTCTGTCTGCTGTCCACAACATACCTCTGTGCAGGTTTGGCTGCTTGATGGTTTCAAAAGAATGGTGTGTCTTCATGCAAGAAAAATTTAAACCGTGGAAACGTGTAACTTTTGTGTGTGTGTGTGTGTGTGTGTGTGTGTGTGTTCTTCTGCACTGAGTGTTCTTACCTGAGGAGATGTTCAGCTGCCAAACTAGGCAAAAGAAAATAAACAAAATTCACAGACACAGGCAAGCACATAGGTCATGGAGAGGTGGTGTGTGTGTCTCCACACACACACACACACACACACACACACACACACATATACAGGGGCGTAGCAACCGGGGAACGGGGGACACATCCCCTTCACTTTTAGAAACAGGTGATTCTGTCCCCCGCACTTTTTTGACCTAGCGCCAATATTTCCGCCCGTGTTCTCTGATTTGTTCATTAGAATTGAATGAACTAACGTTTAGCCAATCACAGCGCGAATCTCTTGGGCGTCTGCCATGAGCCTCACTACTTATGTAAATATTGCTTAACTTAGTGGCATTACATACAGTGATTGACTAGAGAACAACTCCTTACCGCTACGTGTGTGACTAGAAAATTACTTAGCAGTGAGTTATTTAGTGCAGGATAAGCTATCCATTAGAGAAACCGGGTTGAAGCCAAACACATTGGAATGAATGAGTGGAATGCTTGGACGTCAGCTGTCGTAGCGTGTAGCTCTCCAACTTTATCTCAGTTCCTCACACGCTACAGCCACCCCGCTCGCATGCAGCCCGGAGGAAACATTACAAAAGACATTTTTAACAGAAAACATCTGATAGAGGACTATCTGATAGTAGTCGCACTCGGCCTTGCGCGATGACAGACAGGGCAGCACGCGCAATAAAGGCATTTTAGGAGAAAACGTCAGGAGCACCCAACCCTCCCCACACACATACACACACAGACACACAGACATACATGCACGCGCACACAACCACACACACACACACACACACACACATAAACCCCTCACCCACCCGCCCTGTTTCTACCCACATGTGCTGGCGGTGGATCTGTGTTTATACCTGACGAAGGCAGCCGTTCCGCCGTCTTTGTCTAAACTTGAAAGGGCAGCCCTCCTCACGCAGGGCACTTCACACGAGACACTCCTGCTGTGCCAGGTTTGTGCTGGATTCCAAGAAAAATATCCACTTCGAGGTCATATATAAACAAACCTTACCACAATACACAATGAAATCTTCAAAGAAATATATGCATGGAGCATAAATATATGCATTGGGTTTAAATCCCAGGACTGCTAGTGGCACCGCTGAGATACTGTCACTACACATTGCTCCCCAAGTGCAGTATCACTGGCTGCCTGCAGATTCACTTGGGTGAATGGCTTGAATGTAGGGAATAATTTCATGCTGTGGTGTGTTTATGTATGACAAATGGACTTTATTACAAATACACACACTTTCAAATCTCACATATTAAGAAATATAAGTGGTTCACTTCATTTTGAGTGGTTCACATATATTATCTACACCTTTGGTGAATATTAGGGTCAGGTTTAAGTTTAGGTATGACTCAAAGTTAAGACAAGTTAGGTTCAGGGTCAGATTGAATAGAATCAAAATACAATACATAATAAATAGTTGCAATATAAAATTAACTGAATGCAAGTAAAAGAGATGATGAGCATCCTCAAAATGTCTGCACTGAAAATGAAAAGAAGAGTAAAATACATGTTCAAAAGGTTCTGGACAGTCTTTTTGATAAGTGTATTAATCTACATGAAGGTGACTCAGGTATGGACACGCACATCTTGTATAATTTTCATAAAAAGCATTGCAAATAGAAAAGGGTGTGGAGTGGCTGTACATGAGCCTAAGGTCCACCAATGCCAAGCATTGACATGTCTAAGGCCCACCCAGGACTGGACTGTGGAACACAGAAACTGCAAAGTGTTTGAGCTCCATCCAATGTTTTTGGGAGGGGAGTGGCATTTGAGGTGCAGAACTAATCGTCCAATATCAGCACTTGATAACACTAAAGTTCTTGTGACTGAACGCAATGAAATCCCCACAACAGCATTCCTATGTAGTATAAGGGGCTGTTACTGCAACAAATGGTACAAAACATGATATGGAAAGAAGTCTTACAACTGATAATTTTATAACATGGGGGAAATATTATCAGGATGGTTTGCGTTTTGCATTCAAATTTCTCTTAAGTTTGCACATATATACATAAAAAGCACACCGTTTGAGTGCTTTCAAACATGAACAAAGGTTTCCCGTTATCTGCTGGTTTCTGAACGGGTAGAGGGTAGTCCAGGAGACTGGTGAACTGGCAGATGTTATTGTTGGTTATTATGGGCCCTTATTGATCTGTTTTAATATGGCCTATTTGCCGGGGCCATTAAGAGGAGGAAGTGAGATGGGAACGAACGGATGTGTGGATCCAGTAGAGCAGAAATGGAGGCTATGCATCTTCACTACGAAATTCACCATTGATCTCACCTGCACAACACATTGAAATATTGATCTGGAAATATAATCACAGTGAAAGGCACAGTAGATAACCAGCCTTTATGTGTGTTTCTGTTGGATGTTCGTCAGCCTAGGCCTTGTGTAGGCAATAAACATGTAAAGAAGAAAAGTGGCAGCTTGAGTAAACCATTCATTTTGAAATTTGAAAGCTGTGTAAAATCTTGTATACATGGAAAGAAGGAAGATCCATTTCCGTAAAGTTTTCAGTACTTCCAATTACACAGATCAACAGGTCAAAATGATCAGAGATACGTTTATATAGGTTTTGTAGTATTTTTCATATTGATTTCAGATCTTTGTTTCGTTTTTTTTCCGATTTTTTGTTATGAAGCTAGTTATATTTTGCATGATGTTATAATTAACATATAATAATCATAAGCCTAGTGTTTTTGAAGGAACAGTGGTAGCTGACTGACACTGATCATTCTATTTATGCCACAGTTTGCGCCTATCTGACTTTGCACTGAAAATATTGAAACAGTTACTTGATTGGTGACTGTGATTTAAAACAAACTATATTCCTCATAATTCAAAAAGTTGGTGTGACTTATTGTAATTTTCAGGAGACCATAGGCTAAAAGAGAAGCTAATTTTATTATGTTTAATCGGACAAACCATTGCCCAGACAAGACATCATCAGACTGGTGTGTCTTTGAGCTGAAAATGCAAATATTTTGATGGTGCTTTTAATTATGCAGATAATGATCATGATCTTTAAAAAATATATGATCCCCTTGGTCATGTGTTTTCAGTAAAATTTGAAACCTCTTGAATATATTCTTAGGGCTAAAGCTGTAAGACTTTTGTTTTGGTTTATTTATGTTCAGAGAAATATTCAGAGATTTTTCTGTGCATCTAATGGTCATTGTACTGGAACTTCAGTGACCGTTTCATCAGTAGAAAAACTGTCCAGAAACTTGTTTTATTTGTATACATATAACTGATATGGTGTGAATAGACAACTGGAAAAAAATAAAAGTGGCAAAATCCCATTCTGGCATTGATCTGAAAGTGTGCATCAGCATGTTTTTATTTTTTTCCCCTTTTTTTCTCCAGAAACATAAGTGCCCAGGACAGGAGCCCTGATGCCCTGAGCTTGATACACATCTCTGAGCACTGTTTAAATTGCTTTGCAAAACACTCCACAAAGCAGAGGGATGAACAAAGCTCGTCGCACGAAAGCCCTCAATCTAATTCCAGAGAAGTTATTTCAGAATTTTCTGAACATTTTTTGTTGTGTGTACATTTTTTGCTAATGGAAATTATTTCAATTTCAGATCCACAATAACAAATATAATTAGACATAAAAGAATAGATTTGTGACCACAGTACTGACTTCATGGACTTTCCAGTCAATAGACCTAGAAGTACTTTGCATTTTCAGGGTAATTCTTTCATACACAAACTCTTCTCAGGCACCACACATGCGTCATCCAAGCGAAATGAAACATCATGCGCTGTGAGCTCCATAAACAAAACTAGTAGGTGGCCTCTTAGTCAGGCAGAGGGATAGACCCAAGAGTGGGCATGTAAACGGCTGAAATATATATCTAGTGGTCATCAACCCTCTTTTGGGGATTTACCAACCTGCAGAGTTCACTTGCAACTCAGATCTACTGCACTTAATGAAAATGGTGAAGGCATTTGGAAAATTTGAGGTTGACTGAGTTTGAGGTAGATTTGCAATGTGGGATATCTGCAGGAGCACAGTTGTATCAAATGTGATTAATTTAACATTGCATTAATTGTATTAATTAAGATTTTGGTCTGCACTTATTTTTATATATTCATTTTATTTGTATATATTTATATATATTTAACTAACAATCATGTGTCTCCCTTTAACTACTAATGGCAGGCAGACAGATAGACAGGCAAAGCAACCCAGGAGTGGTTGGAGATGTGACAAGTGAGCTTGACCCCAAGTAATAATTTTATGCACATGTCTTGCTGCATCTGAGCTGAAATGTTTTGCAATTGTAACCATCAGCCAAAGAAGACACTGTTTTTCCTGAAGAGTGCTTAATTTTTAAGGCTCTCCATACGTATTTTTAGTTCTTTTTAATTGTACAATCTTGGACAATCATGAGCTGTGCTTGTTCCAGTTACTATGGTTCCCTCAAGAAAGACAGATTAAAACATGCTCCAGTTTCTTTAGGTAAAGTATTGGCATTCTGACCTTCCATACAGGACCCGGAGAGCGACAGGCTGAGCGGAATGAAATGTGCAGCTTGCCATTTGAAAAAAGGGAGAACCTTAATCTCGGCAGAGCTGTGGTCTGGAAGGAAACTAGTTTTTTTTTGCCATACTATAAAATATACCATTCAGAGTTTCAAATGAAATGTGTAAGGTTTAAAGCATACATTGAAATAATGCATGGTTTTAAATGCCATTAGATGTATTATTATTTATAGAGAGGGAGCGAGGGACGCCAAAGTGTAAGTGATGTGGCCTTGTTTTCCAAATCCATTTTTTCCCAACTATCCGGAACTAGAGATCATTAGTTCAAACAATGCCAATATATTTAAATGCTTGCCAAAGCCTAGGCCTGTGTAAAGGCCTCTGTTTTTGTGGAATGCTATGTGAGATGTCAAGCAGCTCTTTCTAGCCTGGAGTGAAGCAAGTGAAATTCAGGAATGTTTGTGTCACACACACACACACACACACACACACACACACACCCACCACATGCACAAACACAGTGGAAAAATAAAGATGTCTTGATAATTTATTTAACAAATAAATTATGCTATTACAAAAGTAACAAACATGCAAACAAACATGTAAAGCAGTAATTAGTCTTCATGGAGGATCAATGGAGAGGCTCTTCTTTCCTACAAACGAATCACTGGATTTGAAAGCATATCTTCAAACTGTTTTTTTTTTTTAATGGCAAATCAGATAAGTTCAAACACCCACTATCACTCAAAACAGTGCGGGAAATGCATTCGAAACAATAAAGACTGGACTCCGAGTGTGTGTGTGTGTGTGTGTGTGTGTGTGTGTGTGTGTGTGTGTGTGTGTGTGTGTGTGCGTGTGTGTGTGTGTG
>JBBPDH010000151.1:4157775-4168561 GCA_037974565.1 Clupeocharax schoutedeni
GCCAATTTTAATAGTGTAAACCCTAAATATGCCCCCAGATGTGCTCCCAGAACACTTTCATTTAATTTAAAACAGTTCAATACATCACCCTTAAAGAAAATGTAAAGATAAACCCGAGGTTTAAATACAGTGAGGTCACGAGAGAGAGAGAGAGAGAGAAAGATAGCGAGACGAACGAGAGAGAGAGCGCTCGAGAGAGAGAGATACAGAGAAAGATAGAGAGCGCACTCGAGAGAGAGATACAGAGAGAGAGAGGGTTGTTTGCCCTTTCATACGAACTGAATTTCTTTCCGTTTTCTTCACAGGCACAACTTTTAGCAACGCAAGGATATAGTTACGGTCTCGCGAGACCAGACGCATACCGTACCATGAGATCTCGTCACACCCCTAATAACTAGAGTCATAGAGTCATACAGAAGCCAAAGATAAGAATACACCTATGTGTGTATGTCATTTTTGTGTGTTCTGGGCCCACTTGCCTTTCTTAGACCCCTCGGGTATGATCCTGTACACCTTGTATGGGTCGGAGATGTCCAGCTGACTGCGATCCAGCAGCTCCTCAAAGTCGTTGCTCTTGTTGAGCGCGCAACGCAGACGTGTCTTCCATGTGGGCGGGTCTGGTTTATCAATGCCCTCGCGGTATTTACCTTTAAACAGAGCCCAGGCCTGGTAGGCACACAGACACAGGCAATTTCAGAACATTACTCTCTTTACCCAAGATATATACTACAGAATAGACTGCTGATGGCATTATAGAACTGCAAAATGAAGCCATTGGAACAACACTTTGGTGTTGTTGAATGCTTGTCTATAGTCAAAATGTAAATATACTCCCAAATACTGGAGACATACATGCATTTTCTGCAACAGTATGGAATGGGTCAATGGCTTTCATGTTTAAGTTTTTATTGTCCATGCAATTGTTTTTATTATTAGACGTCATCTATGAGGTCCATAATTTAATAGGAATGGGCATAGCTGTATGACAGTGTGCACTTAATCTATGTTTACAGTCAACAAATTGTATGTATAAGGAGTGAAATAGCATACCATGTATAAGAATGTAGATTAGTTTGGCAAATACCGGGCTAACAGGCTAACAGGCTCCTTCAGTAACACTGAAAGCAAGGCTATGTCTTGCTGGTCAAAAAGTCCTTGTTTAATTGGGCTAATCAAAATTAGGGTTTTGAATAAGTCAAAGTGAAGTCAAAGTGAACTTTATTGTCATTTCACCGTATACAAGTATACAGGGAAACGTATCCTGGATCAGAAGTGTATATACAAATACTTAGAAGAAAAAAGATTGAATAAAAATTTAGAAATAATATAGACAAACAAGACAAAACATTGTGCAAGACAAACAGTGCAATCAGACAGTGCAATGTCTATGGTATGTGCAAATGGGGAGCTATATAAATATACTATACATATACAGATCTGAGTTGCCAGAACATATTGAATAGCAGCATGTTCCACAGACAAGAAAAGTATAAAATGAAGTCTTTTCAAAAGAACATACAAAGAAATGTCTTCAGTGGAACTAAAATGCATTTAGTTCTTAAAGAAAAGATATTTAAAAAGACATCTAGTGTATATATAGTGTATCTACATATGTGTGTGCTTAAGCAGCGGTGACTAAAACATCAGTAAACACGAAGCTATGTGGGCCCCGTGAATTGTCTTGGTTAAATATCCTACTGTTTAACATAGCCTCCTTCATAAAACGGTACGTACAATGTTTTGACATCCTTAAATACCGTATCCGCCTGTCTTTCTTCTTCTACATACATCTTTCTCTCTCGCGCTCATTTATCTCACTTTCTCTTGATTAAGCTTTTCCTGTAATTTGTCTGTATTTTGAAGCATAAACTTTGTCTAGCATCAATTTGCATAAGTCAGACACAGTTAACATTTGCAGGTGAGGCGAGTACAACCTGAGAGCACAGCTATGAGAAGAGCAGAGAAGAGTGAGCTTCAGAGTGTGCTCTATATGAGAACAGGTGCTGAAGCTAAGAGAGGAAACTTCAAGGAAGCCTGAGGGCAACAAACAACCACAGGGTACATTTATAGGAGCTGCTGTCACAGGAGGACATAAAGTTATTTGTCTGTCTCATATAGCCCAACATGCAAACCCTCAGAAAAAACATGCACATAAAATCACTCTCCTTCTTCGCCCCACCAAACACAGAAAAACACTCTCCTTTCCCCACCATCGTACACCATCACTCCTGCCCCCCCCTCACCCAACTTTCCTCTTTCTCTCCCCTCTGTCTCCCCTTCTGCCTCTCTCCCTCCCCACTCTCTCACTCTCAAACAACTCTCCGCTCTTTTACTGTCTCCCCTCCTGCCTCTCTTCCTAATCTCTCTCAAACAACTTTCCTCTCTTTTCCTTCAGTCTCCCCTCCTGCCTCTCCCAACATTTCTCCCTCACTCTCACCCCAGCACAATCTCACCCCAGCACTCTCTATCTCACACACCCAACACTCTCCCTCTCTTACCCAAACACACTCTTTCTCACACACCCAGACTCTCACTCTCCCAACATTTCTCTCTCACTCTCACCCCAGCACTCTCTCACACACACCCAACACTCACTCTCTCTCACACAGTCTTTTTCTCACAACCCCAACACTCTCGCCCTTACCCCTACACACGCTCTCGCACATGCAAACACGCTTCCTCTCACACCCACAGCACTCCCTCTCACCCAAACACTCTTTCTGTCTCTCTCACCCCATCACTCTTTCTCACACACCCCAAAACTCTCTCTCTCTCACCCAAACACACTCTTTCTCTCACAACCCCAACACTCCCACACAAGGAGTCTTGATCTTACCCGAACACACACACACACGCGCAAACACACTCCATATCACACCCAACACTCCCTCTTGCGCAAACCCTCTAGCACCCCCTACTCTCACTCTCTCTCCCAGCCCAACATACCCTCTATCTCACACTACAACTCTGTTTCTCTCTTTCTCGCATCCAAACACTCCCTTTGTCACCCCTACTCTTTCTGTCTTTCTCATGCCAATACACACCCACTCTCTCTCTCACACTCTTCTCACTCTACTCTCTTGTTCTCTCTGTACCTTAAACAGAGCTGCGTCTTCGTCTCTGTTGTAGTCCTGTTTGCCCGCGTGTTTCCAGGGGATCCTGAACACGCTCTTTTCGTCGTTCTCCCAGACCAGTCCGGGGTATTTTCCCGTGTCCACCTGCTCGATCAGCCACTGGCGCAGCTTCCCGTTCCCCGAGCCGCCCGGCGCGCGCTCCCCGTCCGAGCACATCTGGCGGCAGGTGGAGAGAGGATCTGAGTAAACTGAGTGGAGGACTGGGGGACGCGGGCGCGCGCGTTGTTTTAGTTTGCTTAATTTAGTTTAAAGGTCAGTGGAGGTGTGTGAAGACGGTGTGTGTGTGTGACTCGGGTCGCGCGGTTCAACTCTAAGAACGCCACTTTTGCTTAAATTGGTTTTGCACGAGGAGGGGCGGGGCTGAGGCTCATGCTGCCGCAGTTTGGATTCTGCGCGCGATTCTACGAAGTTTGAAACGCGCACGGACGTCCCGTAAATAAAGCGCGCGCGTGGGATGGGACATCTAAAGCCCACGCGTGGCTAAGCGGGACTTTTGCCAATTACTTTCGGAGCAACATTCACTTCTTTGAAATTACATTCACACAGCAGAGATGTAATCACACTCTGTTTGCACTGAACAATTAAACTGTTACAATAAGCTTAGTTCAAACCTAGATCAGTTCAGTTAAACTGTAGCATGCATAGAATATTACATTGATTATAAAATTGAACATTGTCCACCAAATATTGAATAGTACACTGACTATAACACAGAATATTGTCCTCCAAATACTGAATATTACATTATTACACCATATATTGATTATTGATTATGTAGGAACAAAGGGGCCAAATGTAAAGAAACTGTTAACATAGGCTGTTTATGTACATTACACTTATTTACAATATGAACCTAGATTATTAGAAGGTCTATAAGTGGATGTACAATACTGTGCAAAGGTCTTAGACACCTGTTTACCACCTTAGAAATCTGTTAAGATGAGCAGATAGTGTATTTTACATAAATATTAACAAATATACTAAATAAACTTAAAAATAACAAATGCAACAGTAATTTTATAGAGTAAATCAGGATTTTATATTCAGTATATCAGTGTGTCCCTTGCTGAGGCCCAGTATAACTTGAAGTTTTCATAAGATATCTAGTTTGACTTAATCATGAAATTAAATCAGGAGCCTGATGGGATTTAACCAATCCAAACAACAGCTGGAAAACAAGCAGAGAAATCTGGAACCAAATCTGTGTTCTCCTCACCAGCTCACAAAATATCAAATCAAACAAAACAAATACTAAGACATACTGCTTTTTTATTGGTTTGCATTAATTCTAATGCTAACATTGCTATCAGAAAGCCACTTTATCACATGCTGAGGGGAAAAATGGCTTTAAACAATGTACATGAGATTAAGACTTTTGCACAGTAATGTACGTCATTTGAAAACTTGTCCATTGCTATTATCTGCTGTTCGTTACCCTGCCCTGGGTTACAATAAGACTACCCTTATTCACCTTAAGGTGGGACATTCCACCTACAAATCTGATCTGAATACATGTGGATTGTGTGGGCAGATGGTTCTATGGTACTTGGGTAACAATATGTCATTGCTGATTTTTACTGTGGTAGAATGATGTTTCTGGGTTTACAATCCTTATCTTCACGTTCCAAGTTGCCAGAAACCCCCTTTATATCTCACTATTCCACAACAGAAGAAAAGAATCACTGATTAACAACACGTCATGTCTGATAAACAGTATGCTTTATCTGGCATAGACATATTCATTATTTTAATAAATAATTCTCCTTAGAGAAAAACGGAAATAATAAGTATGCCAATGTAGAGCTGCTGTCCTTTAAGTTGACTGAGAATGGAAGTTCCCCTTACAACTGGATATGGAACATGCAGTTTATTTGCATATTTCGTTATTCTTGACCCAGCATTAGTGCATCACCAAGACATTAAAGGGCCCATATTAGTACGTTTCTTGTATTTTACTTTTTTCACTGAAGGCATCCCTGTAGTTTTATAAGGCAGCTGGTGGTCTAAAGGTGAGGGAGTTGCCACTGCGATCAGAACGCTGTGGGTTTAAATCCAGCACTGCTAGTGGCACCACTGAGGTAGCCTACAACAACGTACACACTGCTCCTTGGGCGCCTCTGTTGGTGGCAGCCCACTGCTTAATTTGATGAATGTGTTAAATGCAGAGGAAGAATTTTACACTGTGTGCTGTGCTGTGGTGTGTCCATGTTTCATTTTACATTTGATATAGGTGTTAATAATGTAAGATTATGTAAATGACCCTGTTTCCAACTGGCTGTTGGGTGTTAAACACTGAGTGGGTGGAATATATGAAAATACATTTGTCATAAAAACAGTGGATTCAAAACAGTTTTGAACTTTAGTTTCCATATGGAATGTCTGACATGGAGAGAAAATATTGAACATTTAACAATTTGGCATGTTTATAACATGGCTACTAACTTAAAACATCAAATTTTCCTAACATAGCCCGGTGTAGTGGAAAAGCTTGGTGAAGCATGTGAAGCTTGCCTATGAGATGGTGCAAAAGTGCACCATCTCATGGGCAAGAATTAAAAAAAATGTTCTCATGTTCCTTCATTTGAAAAGTGAAATTTAAAAAGCTGATAGACATAAACACAGTTCATTTAAAAAGTTTGCTTAATAAATAAATACACATATAAACTGCATGTTTTAAAGCTCTGACATTATTATACAACTTTATTATACAACACACTTTTCAAGCATGTATCACCAGCATAAACATCTGAGATAAAAGAAGACAGTAGAACAGGTTTTGTTGGGACCATAACTGGACATGAGAAGAATGGGGAAGGAGGAAAACTAAATGAACAAAAGGAGAGAAGGAGTGAGAAAACAAGATTCTTTCCTGTGTTTTTCACTGTAGCTCAATGTTCCGGAAATATTTCAGACAGGCTAAAGGAACCACAATATAGCCTTCTTCAGGGTTTAATGAGAGAAACTGCACAGAACTATGCAAGAATCTACTCTATGCACAAACACGCGCACACACACACACACACACACACACACACACACACACACACACAAACACACACTAACATACCGCTATCATGCCAGTCTCACAGAGTGCTGAAAATAATCCACCGTGATATTAGACTCAACAGTGGTCCTGTGGGGGTTGATAAAATGGATGAATGTAGAAGTATTAAAAGTGTACTTAATGAAGAACAGTCATGAAATGTAAATGAAAAAATAAAAATTGTATAAAAATACAAAACAGATTTGCATGAGTTTCTTTCACATACAGAACTTGTTCTGTATGACCCTTTGTTCCCCCATCAATATTGCCACCTGTTGGAAGAACTATGAAACTCTCAGTCTGCTCTCTAGCAGACAGAAAATACAGTTACCTACACTGTAGTCTCAGAGTCAGGGTTGAGTTTAACTAAAACATTTTAAGAACAATACCAGTGCTGTCTGCTATTTACTAACCTGTGCTGGGCCTTATTCACTTATATCTATAGATAAGTGGATTTGTATAAATGCTTCTCAGCAACATTTTTAGATATCTGGCCAGTATAATCTTCACTAATAGTTGCGTTTCTACAGATATCTTAGGCTGGCTGCTCCACAAACAATGACGAGAGATAATACCTGGATCACAGACTAGAAACGTACTTGAGATACAGTGGGATGCAAAAGTTTGGGCAACCTTGTTAATAGTCATTATTTTCCTGTATAAATCGTTTTTCTTATTTTCTTTTGAAAATATTTAAAATGGACCATTACAAATACGCTAATATTACAGGTAAATAAAACCACGCTATTGTAGATTAAAGATTTTAAATGATTTAAAATGAAAGATTTTGGTTGTTACTCTGTAAAATTTCCATTTTGTACATGAGGTTTTGTTAGGGCAGGAACACTTCTTCAGAATGTCCTTCATAGACACAGTTAGATGTGGAGGTATGAATTGCTAATTCTTAAGTTCCTCATAGGTGGCTTCCAGCTTTTCATTGTTTTCAAGGCGGAGTCCTTTCCAAAAACAATCTAGAATCTACAGGCACTCATTTTACCTCTTTCTTAAGAGTACATTTGCATCCAACCACTGTTGTTTTCTGCCAAAGTCATCACATCATTGAGGTTTAGTGACTAGCCTTCAGCAGACATATTTGATAATCTTCATCTGTTTGGTTTCCTATCAATGGCAAGAAAGCATATATAATTTGCGCAAGAGATTGTAAATACTTCACAGAATTGTGCAGAATCATATCCCTGTCACTGATATATAAATATTCATTTTACTTCCTAAGAGAAATATTTTTAGTCCGACTTTAATATTAAAATGACACAGATATGTTACACATTCATCTGTCCTTTTTAAACAGGAGTGAAGCTAAAATATCAGCAGATTGTTGGCAGTATATGTCTACAGGGCTGAGGGAATTTTTTAGAGTATCTTTTCCTCATTTCTAAGGGAAAACAGAGATAAATTAAAAGAGGTAGAAAGGTGGGGAGAAATACTTCCTCATGTCCAATAAAGCAGCAATACTTAATATAGAAGATATGTGCAAACTAGGGGAAACATGGATTACACTATGTTTGCATAATCCTTGTTCACAGCATTCTCAATTCAGAGCATGTAAAAAATTTATTTTTATGCTAATTTTGTACATTCAACTTAACATGGTCATGTTAAGTAATGGAAGACAAAGATGATATATGGGTTAAGTTAGATCTGTGGGGTAAAGGGGCCATAGCGTGTATTTTATACTGCTACCTGATGTCCAGTTATAATGCTTATGCAGTTTTATGTGTCAAAAAAGTCATAATAATTTTAACATGACAATGACTGATACATTACCAAACTTTACCAATGAACTGAATTATTTATTCCAACTAAGTAAAGACCAATTGTTGCGGTGCTGTTAATCTTATTGTAACTTATTCTAACAGCTTTAACACTTAAGCTAGACAATAGAAGAACAGTGTCACAAAGGAAGACAGACAAGAGGGGCAGATAAAAGAAAAAAATGTCAGATGTTAATGGGAACATTGATAAAACAAAAAAAATATCAAGAAAATCTAAGACTGATTGTATTCCACTGAAACAACAGCTGACGTAGTTTCACTCAGCTACATGGATCTGTTAAGTAACATCAATAAGTGATTAAAAGCTAAAACAGAGCATTCTTTAGTGCTGTGTAGTCTATGACTAGGCTTAACCCCTATTTGAGAAGCTACTTCAGGAATACTAGAAATTAATAACAAGATGTATATAAATATTGCTCCTTGGATTTATAGGTTATTTCCACTCATATAATTCACAGCCACGAGTGTGCTTATGACAGCTAGATATTGCTGGACATATCTTAAGTTGCAACAAAATAAAAGCTCTCTAAGGAAAGTATGAAGTTCCCTGATGCCTGTTCTTTGGGTCAGCTTTAGTCTTTAGCTTCCTTCTGGTACTCAGTGGGAGAAAGAAGTTCCTGTAGCTTCCTGTAAGCCATGTGCAGATCTTGTGATCTAGACCTGAACATTAAAAACATTTTTTTTAAATTATGTGTCACATATGTGTCATTTCCTCAACTCTATTCAATGCTATCTAATGCTATTCGTATTATACCATCCAAAGACAAAATAACACATCAATATTGTAAGCTTTTATTGTACTCTTACTGTTGGATCTCCCAAAATAAAGTCACCATTTCAAAAACAAACTATTACATTATATTAACATAGGCTACATATGTCTACACAAGCTATTGTAAATATTACATTAATTGGCAAGATTCAAGTCCCATCATGTAAGGAAAACAATATTATGCTTGAAAGATTGCAAGATGTGTAATCATGCATGTCGAGAAGATACATAATGTTTTATGCAGGTATATTAAATATATGTACAACTTCAGGGTGTAATAGCGCTCTGTATTTTACAATCAGCTTAGCAGGAGTTGCTGAGCTCACATACTTGTAGACAAAATCTCCACCAGCTGGGAAGTAAACTCTTTAAACTTTGCATATCAAGTATCTCCATCTACTCATGCCTGAGATAAGCCAAACTGGAACAACTGGATAAAAAACATTCCAGACACTGTCGTTCTCAGCCAAAAGTCAAACACCTTTTCCCAGGCAAATCACTTAACACAAGGGAAGCAGCCACAGAACATCTTCTTAAATGGATTATTGCTGTCATGTCTCTTGGCTCGACCAAGTCTGATCAGGGCCTCACCAAGCATGGCATCAGTTTTCTGAACATTAACAAAGATGTAATCTATCATGGGCCCTTGTTCTTCCACCAGCATGGCCACATCTAAGAACACTTCGTGGATGTTCTTGATTCGTTTCTCCAGTTCCAGAAGGTCACGGTGTCTGCTTTCAATCTGGTTGAGTGCAGAGCGTGCCGTTTTCCCCTCCGAAAGCACATTTTCACTGAAGACATTCCAGTGGCCATTCTCCAGCATCTCCTCGATCTCCTCACCTGTCACCTCTCGACCCACAATCTCCATCTGCCGCTGGATGTGCAATTTGCATGACTCCTTGTGGTTCATCTCAGCTTCATTGTATTCCATCATCACATCTCGGAAATTGTTGCTCAAGCCAGCGTACTGCGTTCGGGCAATCCTGGCAACAGCTGAGTTGATGCCATGCTCTTCTTCCAGCTCTTTGGCATGGGAGTCCAGTTTGCGAAGACGAGCCAGCAGGTCCTCTCCACGGGTTTTAATGTCAGTGGCAATGGTGTTGGAGTCTCGTTTTATGGTGCTGGTTCGAGTCGGCTCATTGAGAATGCGTGAGTTTTGATCTCTGAGCCGCTTCACGTCCAGGCGGATGAGCTGGATCTCACGTCTCGTATCCTGAGCCTCATCGAACACAGCCTCCATCTCATCACTGTTGTCAAAAATGACGGCCTGTTGATGGAAATCATCTTCCAAGTCCACATTGCTAAATGAGTCTGAAACAGACTCTGCATAGTCTAGCTCCTCTGGATTGCTGCTGGATTCAGAGAAAGCCTGAAGGTCAGTCAGCCTGTCCCTCATGGTTGCCCTAAGTGAGGATGAAAGAAAAAGATGAACAACAACCCAACTATATAACCCAACTATTAAGATGAACAACAACCCAACTATACTCATGGTGTAGTGAGCGCTGTGTTCCTCCCTAGCTTGAGCTGAATAACCCACAGCTTGGTCAAAGGTTTGCCAGTAAACTCGATAGGGTCAGATAGGTAGATTATAATAAAGGTAGGTCATAGTTTATTAGCACAAATTAGCACATTGTCTTAGAAAAAGTACTGTACTGTACTGTAGTGCCATAACTACATTTCGTAAAATCACTCATTGTACATTCTAAGTACATAGTTAACAGTTAAGCGTGTAGCTAAATAGGTTTCTTATTAGTTAGACTAATCTCAAAATGATGACTTATGTTCTTATACTGACTTACAATCCAGAACTAATGACACACTCTTGAAACGAGGACTGTTCTCAAAATATTGACACAGCATCTCAAAATGTTGATTTAATATCTTAAAATAATGAAATAATGAAATGAGAGATACTTTGAGTCAAAATGTTAACACACTATTGCCGTAAAAAGACAAGGAGAAAAAATTGATGTATTTTCTCTTCTACACGAGACAGAGGGGCTTTCATAATTAAGACCAGCTTTCATGCTTGGGAAGGTAAGCA
>JBBPDH010000151.1:4180069-4194435 GCA_037974565.1 Clupeocharax schoutedeni
AAAGGGAGGGAGAGAGGGAGAGAAAGAGACAGGCTCCGGATCCGTGCGCTCCAGAACAAGAGAGAGAGATACAGAGACACGCGCGCTCCGGGAAAGTCACGAGAGAAAGCGCGCGCGCAAGAGAGAGAGAGAAATACAGAGAGAGAGAGGGTTGTTTGCTCTTTCATGCGAACTGAATTTCTTTCCGTTTTCTTCAAAGGCGCGGCTTTTAGTAACCCAAGGATATCGTCACGGTCTCGCGAGACCAAACGCATCTCTCGAGACAGATCTCGTCACACCCCTAGTGAATATCTCTGAAAACCTTTCTGAAACCTCTGAAGTTTGTGCTGTAACCTTAAATAGCTGTGTACTGAGGTGAAGTGACAGACCTTGTTTAACAATAACACAGAAATACAGGCTAAATTTGGTCAAGTTCAAAGCAAACATGGTTAAAGTAATAAAAATGTACTATTCACACCTAAACTTACTTAAGCTTGCTTAACACTGTTTATCAGAATTTAAGAAATGTAACCAATGAGAACGGCAATATTAGTAGCGTTGTTTTTCCAGTTCGTGTCAGTCAAGAAGGTTCCCACAGCTAGAGGTGGAAAATGGGCATGTGAAATATAAATATAAAAGGTCAGTCAGTATTATCAGCTTAGACAAACTAGATTAGACAAAGCATCATTTTTTCAGATGTTATATATTGGACTTAGCCTTCCTCTATGATTTGTAGGAATGTTTGAATTCGCATTATTATTTGTCATGTGTTGGATTAGACTTCTCATAAGCATATTTTTTCCACCCACTTGTGATTTAATCAAACATATTCATTCACCTTTTCTTCATTATACGGTTCTTCTGTGTTATTCTTATTGAGGCAAGAGGAACATTCCTTTTCTTGTATTATATGTGTGGTGTATTCTCTCTGTCTACTGGGGTGCAGCAGAAATTATGAAAGCACACTCTTTATGACAGTACCCAGATCCCCACAGAATTTAACAGTGCCATGAAACTTTATATGGCGTCAAGCGTCTGCAGTTTACTCTTTCACTTCTTAGGGCCTTGACACACAGAGCACAGCTACGGAGCACAGAAGAAGGATTGTATGTTGTTATGTATTGTTTTACTTGATTGCATCATAGTTAGTTGAGGTTTCAAAATAACCTGTTATAAAATGCCCTCAAACACACCGACATTGGATTCTGGGCTGCCTGCCTTCCATTTGTCATTGAGTACCCTACATTAGTCAAGGCCTTCTCACATCTTTTTCCAGCGCTGGGTGTTGTGGGAAGACACCCCTGTCTCTAGTAATGTTCCTGATGAAGCCCAGACAGGAGGAAATGCCAAACGTTCCAAGATAAGCCCGCTCCGTACGATTTCACATTGAAACACACTACAGGCCTGCGTGCCACTGAAGATCAAATATGAGACAGGCCAACTAAATCATCTCTGCGTCTATTCAGAAAACCAATGAGACAACTCTTAAAACAAATACGTCGAAGTTGGTAGTAATAACTCTAGTCCAGTGCCTGTATAAGAAAGCTGCAAGGCTGCTGGGTAGATGGATAGCATACTGTCGGCGGAATAGATCTTGGATATGCTGTCAGCAAAAGCCCCAGTTAGTCATCTGGTTGCTATCGAGGGGAGTGGGAAGGTGTAAATCAGCAGGGAAGTGGCACTGGAATCTAGAAAGGCGAGACAGATGAAAACCACATTAAAGAGAAAGTGTAATACTGCCGACCTATAAAGACACTCTTCCTTCCACCCATTATCCTATTCTTTTTCCACTGATAGTTAAGGTTTACCTCCCGAGTCGAATACAGACAGCAGCTATCAAGTTGATCCTACTTTTCTCTGAGTTTTATAATTCTATTTTGCAGCCAGTTTTGTCATTGCTGATTGCCCCTTTTCATTGCTAGAACCTGCTCTATAGTTGGTTAAAGAAAGTAAGAGTTTTATAATGTTGCTGGGTAGGTGACAAGCATGTGAATGATGCTATTAAAAGGATGCATTAAATGCTGGATGTCTTCTCCCTACCCACTTAAATCAGATGTTTGCATAAAAAGCTATGGGCCGCTGTATAATTGCGGTTAGCTAAGTATGACCCTCTCATTAAAAAGCGGAAACCGTTTATCATTACTCCATGGAAGCATGGGAAAGAATAGAAGTCTGACAAACTAGCAGAAATAATGTTTCACCCAGGCACTACTCGACTATTTCAGTCTGAGCATGTCAAGAAACCAAACCACTTGAATAAGAAATATACAATTATTTCCAAAATATACCAAATGCATACTGAAATAACATTAAATTGTCTGTCTGCAAAATCACAGGATGTTTGGGTTAAAGGCCTTAACGTGCCGTTCAAATTGTCCATGGAAAAAAATCTCTTTTTGGAAGAGAAAATGCAAACTCAGCTAAAACAGTAATAGTTGGGAGAAGTACAGAATATAAAGGGTCTGATGCCTTTTATCACAGCTGAAAACTTTGCTCCTTTTGAATGTCTTTATTATAGCCTGTCTCATGTCAAAACCCACAGCTCCACAGGCTTTGTCTTCTCTTTCTTATTCTGATGAAGGTTCCAGATGGAATCAGATTCAGCTGGGCAAATTTGAAGGGATAAGTAAATCATGTGAAATTGCAATTATTTACATTTCCTCTCTGTATTACCCCATGGCCTTTGTGACTTTAGAATGGTGTAAATTGGATGAGCCGCAGGTTCATTAGTCACATTCATCAGCCGTCAAATCATTTGCTTTAGTTTTCCCACAAAGTTGTGCCTGCTGGGGCTCCCCTGGGAAGAGCTGAACTGCACCACTCAGCAGGCTGCACCCTGTGACATTGAGATTGGGCACAATTGATGTGTGTCCCAAAAGCCTTGGTTGCCAAGATTCGAAATGAGGAATGTTTTGGGAACAATAGACATCTGGAGGTTGATTCTTGCGAGTGCTGACATTGAGGCTTTTGTCATTTGGTGTGAAGGTGGAAGGTAGTGGAATTAAGTGGTATTAAGTAGGATATACCGACTTATTTTTAACTGCAGATCCGTTCATTTTTTGTTTTGTGGATATAATGCAGTATATACATAATATTACTTTTTCTCTTAGTTTATCAGTTTGAAATATCCAGCTGTGTGTGAATAATTCATGTTTGTTTAGTTGTAGAAAACACCCAACAGCAGTCCGTTTAAGTCTTACTTACAGTCAGAATGTTGTTTTTTGTTTGAAATATGAGTTTGAGATATGAGGTACTTATAAATGCATTTTTGTGTAAAAAGATCAATAATCTGTTCTCTTTCCAAAGCATGTAGAGTTTGCATAGAGGCCAGGGTACCCAAAGACATAAACAAGACAAGTGCATTCTAAATTTAAACATTATATAGTCCAAATCTGATTGTACTGTGCTGCTACTTATGAGTAAGTTAATCCTTCTTCGGTGTGCAGCAGGAACTATTGCTAAATGGATAATGCACAGACATGAATGGGAGCCTTAATCACCTCTGTAAATTAAACCTTGTGGAATGACCTAAGCCACTTTGGTCACCACTGATCCGGCGATGTGACGTGTGACTGGCATAGCAAGTGTTTTTTCAGCTTGTGTAGAAACTGGGTCATTTCATCCTTGACCCTAAAGAAAGTCATGTACATAAGCTGATAGGCCAAAACGTTGTGACTGCCTAATATGCCACTGGCCCTCTGCATGCCACTAAAAGATAGACTAAGTCAAGATAAGACAAGAAAGAACTTTATTTATTCCGAGAGAAATTCATTAGTCATGAGCATGCTGAGTACATGAGAAGAATATAGATTAAAAAAAAAGACAATATAAATAGTGCAACAGAATAACAAAATAACTAATGGATCTAATATAATACAGTCTGGTGGTGTAAATTGCTTCTGAAAAGTGACAGTGTCCATGCCATAAAAATATAATTCATATAATAAAATTAAATATCTGGGGAAAAGACCAACATTCAATAATAAAACACTTCTTTAAGTCGGGAGATGGAGCTGCAGTGGACCTGACAGCCACTATTGCAATGAAGGGTGTGATATTTAAGTGGGAGTTGTGCATCGAAAAATGCCCAATTTCTGGGTGTCCCAACAGAACATTGTTACCTTTACCAGCTTGACTTCCCAAAATGAGTATTTGTGAGAACTAATCTTCACACAAAAAACTTTTTCTGTTACTATAACATCCACATCTTAGTACACTAAATGGAATGTTTGATTATAATACCTCATTATAATACCATCCAAATAAGTCCGCTTAAATGGGCGTAAAACTCTTAAACTCTTAACTCTTAACTTTGTACAAAGCAGTACAAAGTACAAAGCACACATACACACATACATATATATATATATATATATGTATGTGTGTATGTGTGCATCAGTGGTATATGTTTCAGCAAGAAAAATAATACAAAAACTATCACTTTTTATTGGTGTGAAATACTCATAAAAACAAAGTTGCTCTCCTCATTTCAGCTCCTCAAATCACTGACATAACACTGTGGCCAATCACCACCTTTGAAATATTTTTTTCATTTCATGAACTGAGCACTGACCTTGAGTGTGAGACTGAAGCTTCATACATAACAAAACATGTAACATATTATTTACTAGTATTTATTAATGATATTTATTTTTCTTTTATATTTTATAATTCGTCTTCGAGTGCACAGAAGGTAGTTAGCTACGTTTGCCAAAAGTAGAACATGGAGGTGAAGTACTTAGGGCAAGAAAATCCCAGACTTCCCAGGGTGCATAGCAATGTACTTAGCTTGTTTCGCAGTGCACTGGGGATGAAGGGTGGTTTGTTTCACCAAAAATATTGACCAGGAGTCACCACTGATACATGGTGTCATCAATGCATGTCTTTTTTAAAGCATTATTGGTTCTGTACAGTTGTATATTTTAGAAAATGATGCTATGGTTCTTGACACTTATACAAAAATTATTATTCACTGCACCACTCCTACACTCCTTACAGGCACCTTTGTTTGGAGGAGTATAGGCGTATTCTGAAAGGCTTTAGTTTGCGATGTAGGTCATCATTTCTCCAGACACACTCACTCTTGTGTTGGAGCTGCTGGTTTGGCTCAGTGGTCCTGATTTCTGGCCAGACTGTAATTACAGCAAACTTTAGGGCCAGTGAGGGCTTTCCCCAGTGGCTCTGTTTGACTATAAATGAGTGGGAAGGAACAGGAACACAGAGTCTGTCCTCCCTGCATCTTGCTCCCTCACCCCAGATTTTGTGTAGGTGCATGTGTAAGTTTGTGCCTTATAAATTATATTTAGGCATTATTTAGGCATCGTTGAGGCTCATTCTCACAATTTGACTGCTGATCTAATATGAGAAGACTTTCTGCCTAAGCCACAGTGCCATGCAAATCTTTCTTTTTGGAAGGTGGGGGGCTGGTGTCTTTCTAGAAACATGGCTCCGTATTGCACTGGCAGCCTCAAGACAAATAAGGGACCAGGATAAAGGCAGTTCTTTAAGGCATAAATGACTCAGTGTTCTAGCTATGAGATGGGAACTTGTTTTGTTTGGGTTTTTCATTGACAGGGCAGTACTATGAGCACAGCTGGGCCTTAGGTCCAAGAGTGAGCCTCTGCTCAAACTCAGCTTTGTCCTGCTGTGCCTTTAACAAACGTATGACAGCTGCCATGTACTCTTTGACCTTATAAGTCCACACACCTGCATTGGATGAAATGTGATACAATGGTATACAAATTGAGAATGTGCTTATTTGCTTATATAAGACAGCACTTGACCATCCTCCTTGAAGTAATGTTGAGGCTGCAGAGGTAAAGAGAAACCTAATCTTACCTTCTGGCCACAAGCGTTGGGTGTGTAGCACACTTGTCAACATTCTGTCGAATACTCCATCTCACCCTACCCCTCCCAGTCTCTCTCTCTCTCTCTCTCTCTCTCTCTGTCCCCCTCTGTTTCACTGTCTCTCTCTCTCTTTCTCTCTCACAATATTTAACTCTCTTCTGGCACTGTTTGTAGTCTGTCTATCTGTCTTTTTCTCTCACAAAGAATTAGTCAGTAAACAAAAAAAGAGTTAAACAAACCAGAATATGTTTTGTAATAAGGTAATGATGAACTGTTGTTTTTTCACTTAATTAAGTGGTTCTTGCCATAATGTGTAGTAGAACCATAGTCGAATTACAGGATTACTAACTCTGTACCATTGTGATGGTACAACTGATAATCCCAAACTCTTTAAGAAGGCAAGAAATTCCACTAAGAAATGGCTTCTTTGTTGTGGCTGTAAACACCAAAAAATGTGTCTATTTTAATAATTAACAAGTAAGCCACTAGAACACTGAACACTGTAATTATGGGGCTTTTTTGTCACGTATAACACTCAATTTCTGAATAACAGGCGTGTAGTAGCATCTAGGGCAGTTATGCTCCTGCTATTTAAACACACTTGAGGAAAACATGCCATTTGCAGTTGTTTTTGCATGAGACAGCCATCATGCTTTGTCTAAGGTTTTAATGGTTTGCTATAATTAAATGTAATCATGTTTGTTAGGAAACATAAGGACTTTCTTGTAACTTGGGGCTTTAAGTGAGTCTTATGTATGTAATAGTGATGCTGACGAAGGGAAGATGAAAGCTGTAATTGTGTGGGTCATTACAACACCCTGGGTATCTGTCAGACCTGTGCATGATCAAAGCTTTGTAATTTCGGACAACTACTGTGCTTGCTGCTCTTCACAATTATGGCTCATCAAGTGATGTTGAGTGACAGGAAAGCATTCCGAAAGTAGGGCATATCTGTGCTCCGGTGAGGGGAATGCTACACAGCGTCAGGGCTGTTTAATAGTTTTTAGGTAAGTCTTGTTATTAGTTCATATGTCTGTCTTCTCTTTATTTGCCTGCAGTTTCACCTGTCACTGACCTGAGCTTTGCCATGCGAATCCACCTGTGTATTCATTTCAGTTTCAGCATTAAGACTGTGTTTTGTACATTATGTAAATCACATCTCCATTTCAACCAAATAGAGCTAATATGACTAGAATCATGTTCATGTTGTATAGTGATGGCATGTAGTTGATTGTCATAGGCAGAAATTCATTTGTGGAAGAAAATAAAACTAATTTGAAGCGGGGAAATTGTTACGTTTTACGCAAACGTTTGTTTGTTTTGTTTATCAAAATATGAGTTGAAATATACTTCAAAATTTCTATTTATTGATTTTTTGGTTGATCAGCTTTACAACTTGAAACCTAGTTACAGAGCATTATTTTATATTAATCATGACATGATATGCCTGAAGAAAACACTGATGCATTTTCGAGAGGCATCATCATATTGAAAAATGATTGACACTAAACCAGTATTTTATTGATGGAATGAGAAAAGTTACATTAGAACAGCCTCAGACTGTTCCAGCATCACGTCTTTGGCAGATGCAGATTTGTATGTACCTGCTTTTCAGTAGGTAATTCCCAATTCATGTATTTCATACCTAGTTGTTAATTTTCTACTTTCAAGACATATTTCATTGTGTGTTCTATCTTGACATTTTGACATCTTCAGTGGTCTACCCATATGATTTTATAACCTTCCCTCTTTGTTTCTACTCGCACCAAATTTTGCATACAGCCTGACTACATCTTTTTTTCCCCACACTGTGATGACTTTTATCCTTTCCATTGTTTCAGTTGACAACACTCTTGTTGAGGCCATGTTTCTCTTTAATTGACCACATCGAATATCTCAGTCCGGTCTGTACGCCTGTAGAAAATGCTGACTCATAAAAATTGTTGAACTTATATTTGTTTTAAAAATACAAATACATGGTGATTCCACAATCAGCTTGAACTGGAAAAAAATCTGTTAGAAGGATTTTTATTTGTTTGAGGCATGTTTCATAAAGCCAGACTTGTTTGTTCAGTTATTAAACTAAATTGTTTTGTAAAAAAAGGGTGAATATTTTCAAAGTGAGATGATTCTGTTATTGTATCATTTTTGCCAGTGGTTGTATGAATAAAGCCTAACACACCTCCAGCTTGAGTCTTAGGCATGTAACTACTTTTCTATCATACCTGTGACTGTCAATGGGACAACCAGCCAAGCACCCCCACCTGGCAGCACAGAACCCCTCATTTAAGTCCTGAGCTACCTACACTGTTTTCCCCAGAAAACATTAATTTACTTGTGTGACAACTTAACGACTGTGATTGAGCTCAGGGCTCAGAATAAGGATTTCAGTCTGCTGCTTTCTAAAGACCAGCCTGCAAGGAATGCTAGTAATTAGATGGATAATTGCTGGCTTTGGGAAAACATGTCGAAAAATATGAAAAACATTGCAGACTCTCACACGGAGATCCGTACAACTGTTTTGCATAAACCTGGGAGAGGTGAGTAAATGGACTCAGTTGAAATATACACAGTGGGACAGACATTTGAACTGAGACAATGTCTGAAGCTGTTTTCTCAGTTACTACACTGAGAAAAAGGGATGCATTGAGTCATTTCTGACATTAATAAAATATTGCATCAAAAGAATTTGCTGCCAGTTGAATGAAAGCTGAAATCAAGATTGTGTCAATGTAATATATTGTGAAAATACACATGTACACTTTTTTTATAACAACTTTAAGGTCATAAATATTAAGAAATTCTTTAATGTAATGTCAAAGGTGTTTTTACTCCACTGCATGAATGTGTCATTGCATATTACTATAATAATTTAAGAATGCCTGTTGAAAAACGTGGACGGGTACATGTACGTGACTACATTAACTAGCTGCAGCAATGAGTGGATTACCTCTGAATATGCAAATCCCAGACGGACATACATTCACATTACCAGAAGACCTATTCTTTTATTTTGATCTCATCTGTATGAATTTGCCTTTTCTCTCTTGTTAACATCTCTATGTGTTTCAACTTCTCTTTTTTGCTGTTTATTGTTATATTATATTGTTAGCCATTAAATTCACATGGGAGACTTTTTTGCTTTAGGTAACGTATCTGCCTTTTTCATTGAAAACACCATATTAACATGCCACCCAAGCTCGTCAAAAGTGACAACAGTTCCTAAAAGCCTTTTCTTCTGACCATTTGTCATGGACACAACTTTACAACTTTTAGCCTCTTAGCTAACTGCAGAGCTGGCTTGTCACATTATATGTGGAGTATGTATAGTTTTCAGACCTTACTTTGATTAACACGATTAGTTCATCCCTAGTTTGTTTGCTGTCTTTATGCATTGCACATAGGTAAGTGTTAGGTTATCTTCTGTGAACTGTTGTGATGCACACAGTTCATGCCAACACAATGGAAATGAATGTAAAAAAGCAATTTTATGATTTTTCTTTAAAATGAAAATATGGAATTATTTGCATGTTAGAAAATCATTCCTTCCCACCACCTTCAGCCTCTACAACTCCTCCCTCGGTCACGCATCCATGCCATAATCTGTGCAATAGCCTGATGCTACGCTGATGTACAATTTCTTATCGGGTTTAAATCATTATCATTATGTGCATCACTATGCATACTACGTATTAGCTCACATTTATATGCAGTCAACTTCTGCAATATCATGTGACATTTTCAAAATGAAAGCTAAATTGTTTCATTATGTTCCATATCTCATGTGCAGTAGTTTTAACATGTGAATAATACTACTTATGTCAATATTACTTATATTATTCCTTATATACTATTCTATTTGTAATAACAGTCTCCTAGCTACCATCTGTGTTATTAGTAAATCAAGCTACTTGTCTATAGTATGTATACCCTATCATTTGTGTATATATAGCATATTGTATTTCATATTGAGCTTTTTCTACAGATTGTTTATTGGATTTTTCTAGACATCATTATATTCTTCTTATCTATGTGTGGTCATAACAAGCCATTTCCTCTTAGATCAATAACATTTTCTGAGTCTGATTCTGATTTTGACAAGTTAAAAGTCTTTAACTCGACTGAACTCGACTCAACTTTTGAATCTTATGCACAAAGGTCTGGATTGGCTGCAGGTAGAAGAAAGGATCAGTTGTTTGAAGACTGACCACTTCATTAAGCAAGAAGAACAGTTGTAGTGCTGCTTGTTTGGAATGTTTGGATATTACTGCCCTAGGGATGCATTATGATGACTGTTGCTAAAGATTTTTTTCTTTAATTATAGTTTGGGTTTGTTTTCTTGGATTTAAGAGTTGTTGACTGCCTGTTGCCAAAAAGCTGTTTTACTACTCCACTCTGACAGTCCAGAGCTGCTCTGTAGAACGATCTGGATCCAATTCAAGTTTGATCTGACTGTGCCAAAGAACAAAGGTCTACTGCTTACACGCTGCACATCGGCTTTAATATCCCTCGGTTACAGTACAACAGCTGACCACCCAAAAGTTCAATATCAACTCATTGTTTTGGTCAAGAACTCTTGGCACCTGTTTTTTTCTGTGAGTCTCTGTGTTATTAATCAGATCCACACAATGCTGTGCAAAAAGGGACTTTCCAAAGAAGGTACAAAGGATGTGCTATTCTCTTTCAGTACATTTCCCTGCTGAGAATCAGTTAAGAAGTGGAACAGTGGATGTGCTGAACAGTGCTGTGAAACAAGTGTTTGTTTCAGCTCAGGTTAAGCAGCTATTCAAACAAATCCACGGTGTTAGATGAAACTAATTCATGATGGGTTCTTCTATAAGCAGGAAGTTTTGGCACCACAAAGCTCTAATGTTCAGTGTGTCACCAATCATTTTCTAGTGTGTGTTTGTTTGATTTGTTTGTCACTGATTACCAGGACAAACATGTCATACACACACACACACACACACACACACTACTGTTAAAAGCTAACAAACCAATTAAAATTTTACAAGAAGAGGTTTTTTTTGTATGACATGTATAATGCATATGGGCTGTGATCATTACATACTTGCATATTTAGTATATACTGGATGTATTATTTTTGTGATATATGGGTGATATAGGAACCTACAAATATATGAGACATGTCCTGACACTGTATAAAAGAAAGTCTGTGTGCATGTGTGCGAGAGTTTGCATTTGTTTCCACTACTATCACATTAACCCATCTCCCTGTGCACAGTGTTAGAGGTGTATGCTGCGATCACTGCTCCGGGGGGAGTAAAGGAGCTTATTGAGAGCATGCTGGGGGCTCTGGTTTCTGTGGGTCTTTTGTCTGGCCTGGCCAGGAGTGCTTGTGAAATGGGGCTACGAGCAACCCAACACCAGCCCTCACGTGGACTCACTACCCCTCTGTACCTCCACACTGCAGAAAGAAAAGGTGAAATTGCAGTGGTCGTGCAGCAAGTGTCAGCATGAAATGAACATGTTCTGTGGCCTTGCGCAAAGACATGTATTGTGTTATGAAACAATTCATTCTAACAAAAGAGGGCAGTGTTTTGAAGTTCATTTCCCAAGTAAATTTACAGTTTTCCCCTGTCAGCCGAGACATGTTTGGTGGTTTCTTCTTTATTTTTGTGTTAGACCTCGGTGGCTAAGGCAACAAACAAGGAACAATGCCAATACTCTAATAAGCATCATGCAAACCACACATATAAGTGAGAAAACACTTATACTTAAACCTTGAACCATGTCAGTGACTGGTTTGCAAGTCAAGCGTTTTGACTTCAAATAATGTAAAAGCTACTGGAGCAAATATTGAACACCTGTCATTTCAGTATAGTTAGTGACCTTTATTTTTATCAATTTGCATTTGATCAATATTTAGGTTTTTATTTTCTAAATCCATTCAGCATCCTCAAGTTTTACTCACGATGCAGTAAACAATATACATAATCAGTAACTCATGCATGTAAATATACAGTTATCATTTAAACTATATTAAACAAAGAATATTTTCAAATACCAAGTTCTATTCTATTTCTTTTTTAATGTCATACAAGTTTTGATCTTTGATTGCCATGTGTCAGTCACACTGAATCAGCCTGATGAATAGAGAGCTGCTTATGCTTCAAACGACCGTATGCCCTCTAAAACCCACCCCTAAATTCCTTTATTATATGCACATTTAACATCTAGAGTTGAAATATCTTCCCAAACCAATGCATGTGTAATTAAAGTTTTGGGAAGTAGTCTTTTGCCACGTTGACTTACGTATATGAACTAATCAGAGACTTGTCCATCAGATGAGAGCACCACTGCCCGCTACTTTTAGTCCTGCCTTCATGAAGCCTGGCTTGGTTTACAAGTTTCACGCTGAGTCTGTTCCCACCCTAATTAATTTATATCCCCATCAACATTTAGCCCTCTCAGACCCTCTCAGGCCCTATAGGACTAATGCAGTGCAGAAGTTCTCTTTCTCAACCCACAGAAAGGACATTCAGGCCTAAGAAATAAAGTCAGAAACCTTGGGGAGGAATGAAAAAAGTTTTAGTCCTGGCAACATTTTTGCCATATCAACAAGCTGTGCTAATAAAGTTGTACCATGGAAACTATACTGGGGGTGTGAAATGTGAGAGGAACACCAGGGACATGGTTTCCTTGGCTGAACATCACCACATTCTCTTAAAACTTAGTGCCATGGAAACCAGGTTCACTGCTGATCTGTCCTGTCGGATCAGAATTAATGTGCTTTATCTCTTGCTGGCAGATCCCCTTTCTCCTCAGAGAATTGCAAAGAATAGGAAAAAAGAGTGAGCGAGAATGAAGCACACGTTTAACACAATCATCCAGCTTGTACTTTCTTTGCCCCGTAACATTCTAATGAATAGAATAGATATGTAGCCTAATTATTACCCTGCAGCCTTAAAAATAATTGTTTTTATGGAGCCCAGAGGCCAGAGTGGCCTTATAAGTCATTATTATAATTCTCCTTAATATTAGTCATGTTTACAAAAATCTTTTAAAGAATTATCCGGTCATTGGTTTTGAAAGTGGTACTACTAAGGCAGTGTCTTATAAACCATTGATATTTTGCCTTCTCTAACACATCTAGATAGGCTTGTTCATTATTTCAATAGTTGAATTCAGTGGGTTGGGAACAAGGGCAACTTTCAGATATGCAGGGCAGCGGTACTCCAGGAGTGAGATTGAGAACAAAGAACCCTTTTTGGCATCTTTATTGTAAAGTCTGTACTGTTGTGTATTTTAGAGTTGTGCTTAAACAGGGGGAAAAACGTGGAAAAAAACTCTTAGGTGTAACATTGGTGCCTCTCACGCAACATCAAGCAGGCTGCAGAAAGGTGCTGCCTGTGTTTGGATCTGTATAGGTAGCAAGGAAGATTGATATTTCACACGTCCCTGAGGACACTGTGTAATTGTCAGTGGGTGCCGTACATTTTTTGCAGAAGCCTCTGACTTCCTTTCACTAATGCATGACAGTTCAAAGGCAGTTAATCATCCAGTGTTTGAACAGCATGCATTTTTAGAGCTTTCGTGTCACACTTTAATATGTAAAGTCTACCAAAAATAGAAGCCAACATTCTCTGGAGACGCCCCAAAACTGGCCTAGTCACCAGAACAGCCCTGCATGCTGGACATGGGTAATGCAGCTTTTGGAATATTTTTTCCATGGCACTGTTTCTTTGGTAGCTACTAGTTACTGTTTGCTGATGCTGTAGTGTCATTCTGAGCTGGTTTTGCTGATGGGAGTATGAGGAGACAGTGATGATTACTGGGTTCCTCCAGACGTCATAGGTGTCCTTTCCAGAATTTGTTGACACCTCAGTAGGAGCCAGACACCCAGCCATAGTTTTTTCTAATGTAGTTGTCTGAGAAGGGCTGAATGTATTTTATATTCCTTCATTTTAATTGTTAGTGTTTCACATTTTATATACTGTTGATGTAAATGCTCATGTGTGTACTCATGAAGCCCCTCCCTCCTCCCCCAGGGTAAGATGCCCTCTTTTTCCTTTGATCAAAATAATGTGATGTTCTATGCTGTGATATGTATTTATTCTGTGTATCATTGTTTTGAGCAAACAGAATTTATGCACCACATACAGTTCATCATTATGGTAAATGGACATTGTTCTTAAGATGGTTTCCCCCAAGGTTCAGATGCCCCCTCCTTATTTTATATTCTGAACAAATGTTGCCAAATATGATCTGAATGGCTGAATTTAATGAATGGATGTGGTCTAATTATGACATTTTATCTGGGTGACTGGACTCTTGGATTTTACTGACCTGAAAATTTATGGGGCTCCATCAGTTCAACATTTTTCACTTGGTAATTGTGATCTATGCACGTTGTACCACAAATGTTATTAAAATTTGAGTATGAACATTGTAAAGAGGGAGGTTGGAATGCATTTGAGAGGAAATTATGTTTATTTTTTTATTTTGAAGTGGAAGTAAAAGAGCAATAGTAAGCCATTATGCCCATTTTTCCACAATAGCAAACAAACACCTACGTC
>JBBPDH010000151.1:4197351-4217679 GCA_037974565.1 Clupeocharax schoutedeni
CTGTGTTTACTTCAATATACATGGACCTTTCAGAGCAGCACTAAATCTCTTCGATCTGGGTTGAGTAAACCAGAAAGCTGCACATGAATTCATGAAAGGCTCAGGGTGAACTTCAGTCAGTAAAGGGTTGCTAGGTGAAGCATAGGAGGAGGCCTTAGTGGGACATTCCACAGAAAAAACTGAAGATGTTGCAGAAATTGAACTGCCTTCATCAAAAAGTATCTTGGCTTTGATGTAAAACTATCCTTTTGGTGAATTGTTACTATTATAGGCATGTCTTTGGTTTCCCCATAATGCTTATTATTGAAAGCAGCCGTGTGGGTTACTGGTATTGTTTCAGTGCTATTTAGTACTAATGACATTTCTAAAAGCACATGAACATGTTTGGCCATTTTAGATTAAACACAGACATCTGAAGCTTGTAACAGACATTTTAACATCACTTTATAATGATTAATTAAACCAAAACTTAGCAATGAAATATGAGTAATAATGCAGAACATGACAGATTAAAAATGTAATTATGATTCTATAATGATTCAAATAGATCTAATTTCTGATTACAGATGTATTTTAGTTCCTTGAAATCATAAGGCCTGAAAAATGTTTCTATCTGCTTTAGCATTAATTATATTATATTTGATGCTACAAATATGGTTTTGAACAATTTCCTTCGGGATGAATAAAGTTTTCTGATTCTGATTTCTGATTCTGATTGACAGATGCAAAGTGCAAGTGCAGGGTGTCATGCAAGTGTGACAAGTAATGTTAGCCACCATAGGACAGAGATATTAGAGTACTTTAACATTTGTTTATTGTTTTGAAGTATGTACCAAAATAATTGCTATGAATAAAAATAGCATTTTGCATTGTACAACTAAGTAAAAATGTTTACAGACAAGCATCACTAATTGTACAAAAATAACACAAAAAGAAATAAAAACAGTAAAGAACAGAACATCCTCACGTCAGTGTGCAAACCGTTTATACAGATGGAAATGCTTCCTGAGGCTGCATTCCCTGATAAATTATTTAAATAGCACTTATCTACACACATAAACACACTCATACACACATGCATACACACTTTCTCATATGAGACATAGTCTTACAGACAACAAACAGCACAATAATTTATCTGTTTAAAAAACATACCGGACACTGGAAGCACTAGCATAAAAAAAGTCCCCTCTTGCTCTATTTACTATAGGGGTCAAAGGCAGGGTGCTTCTTAAGAAAGAAATACTATTTACAGCTTGTGCTACAGTAGCATAATGAAGGTAACCAATTTGCTTTCTTTAACTTTATGAAAATATTTGTGATATTTTGTTTGATCAAATTATACAACAGTATTGAGGTAATCTTTGTACATCAAAGTATTCCTTTAACCCTCTACAGAAAAGGCACACAGGTCAAACTCCTCCTCTATAAGTAATCTCTGAAAACACTAGGGAAGGGTATAGTGGAGTGCTTTGGGCAGAGCTTTTGTGATATGCAAGACTATTTCGGAACTGTGCATTATTTTGGAGAAATTTGGCTGGAAGATGTTATTCTATTCTCCCCACCACTGCTCCCTATAGTTAAGGTAATGCATACATTTAGGAATTTGAAGGAATCCAATGATCCAGTGGATGATCCAGTCAAATTCATGTCAACTGGTATTTTGCAAGTGCTATTTTCGCAAAGAGAGGTCTTTCGCTTGACCTATTAGGGGCCTCTCAGTACAGATATGTATTGGTTGGATTTTCTTCAATTGTCCATAGGTATTAAGTTTGCTTGGTAAAACCACTGTGAACCTGTCCCTGTCCAAGCCCTCTTCATCATAGCCTTCCACTATGTCAACAGAGATGGTGTAACCCATCTCACCCTGAGGAAACTCTACCCACTAACTTATCAAGTTGTCTACATCCACTCAGAAAGGGAAATAACCAAAATCGTTCTTTGAGACTCTGCCAAATGATTTGCAGCTATTTGGCTCTGTATTAGCAGACCTAGTCTTGAAATACATCTGTTTCGGGTATGATCAAAAAAAACTTGAATTGAAACAGTAGATTTTTTTTTTTTCAGATGTTGCAATCATGTGGAAACAGACATGAACATGAATGTAGAAGTAAGATTTGCCAGTTGGTCATTTGTCTGAATGTGCTAAAGCCTCATCACACTGTACAAAGTCTGAAGAAGGTTATAAAAATGGTGTTGAAATAAACAAAGTCTGTTGGGAGGTTTTGATTTTAGAGGATTAAATCCTCAGAATTGGCCCCATCTTTGGACATCCATTCAGAGAGGAAAAAAGAAATGCAGAGAGAGAGAGACAGAATGAGAGAGAAGGTTGTGAAGTGCATAGTTTTCTGCAGGGAGTCCTTTCCACACAGATATGAATGAGGTTTTTCAGGGAGAGATCAGTCTTTCCGATCAAGCAAAGCGATGGGGGCTTTTTTCTGCTCTACCTGCTCTTGGTGGAGGGGTCCTGATTCTCCATGGGCAGTCAGCTGGGTTCCATCCAAACCAGCACTTGTTGCTTTGAAACTGACCACAAGCTATATCTGCCCCACCAGAGTGCATGCCACAGAAAAAAAGTAGCGGAAAATCTGTCCCTGGGCTTTGCACAGAATACATATTCTTATTTATAGAGAAAGGTGCGTTCTTCCAAGAGTCTCCTGCTTGTGCAATTATGCATCTATTGGGGGAAAAAATAAAAATAGGAAATAAGTTTGTTGTCTTTAAAACTGTGAATGAAACAGTGTAATTAGGATGTTTCAGAATCTACTGAACCATACCTCTGCATTCATATTTGAGGTCTGAGAAGTATACCATCTCTTGTGAGAAGACAAAGAGACCCAGCCGCCCACCTGCGTAAGTTTTGTCATAGATTCTGCCGGAATCGGCCATGATTTTCTTTCCTTCATACATAACAACTCTGCAATGATGAAAAGAAACAAATATACTTTTAGCAAACAGAGACATTATAAATGTGTTTTTCTATTATAAGGAGTTTTATTATCATTGTTGAATAATACCTTATATGTCCTGTTCTTGGCCTATGTGTTAGGTGCCACCTATATGCAGTGAAGTCTTTCCAACCAACATTCTTGGGGTCATGCCAGAGTGTGCGTACCTGTAGAAAAAACAAGCAAAAATGCAATTATTATACCACTGAACAGCTTCAACATCTACAAAGTGTTGCTTTTGTCCTAGACGTTACCTGTCCTGGAGTATTCCCAGTGTGCCAAAGAGCATTCCTTAGATGTTCGCCTGGTCCAGTGGTGGAGTTGACTACTTTAATGGACAACCCTGAATAGCCCTGTGCCTTGGTGGGTGTGCTGGACCAGTAGGTTTGAGTGATCTGCTTCCACATCACTACATAGAAGCGGGAGCTGGACTGGTAACCGAACACAAATCCAGCATAGTCATCATCCCGTTCCGTGTTGATAAAGAAAGTCCCACTGAAGTCCACTGCATTAAACTCATCAAAACCTTCAAAACCCAAAGATTTGGTTAGAATGATTATCTTGTGTTTTTCAGTTCTAACAAGGTTCTTCAATTTAAAAAAAACAACTTGTGGTTCTAACATACCAACAGCAATGCCGGGGTCACAGTTAACCGTCTGCACCAACTCTTTGCCCTGATGACGGACCACCCAATTGGGATCAATCTGAGAAGTGCCCTTGGGGTCCAGAGGCACCATCTGGAATTTGCGGAAGTCTGTCTCACTAATATCGAAGTTTTCAGGACACACATCATAGATGTCTGGAACATTGTCCTGGTCAAAGTCATCCTTACACGCATCACCTCGGCCATCCCCTAGACACAGAGAAAAAAGTTGTATAAATACATCCACAGAGAAAAGGCAAAAATAACCATAACTAAATCAGGTTTTAACCCAACTAACCATCAGAGTCCAACTGATCTGGGTTGAAAGCCAGCCTGCAGTTGTCTTTGTCATCAGGAATGCCATCATTGTCATCATCATAATCGCAAGCATCTCCTTTGCCATCCTTGTCATGATCAGCCTGGTTGGCATTGGGAATGTAAGGGCAGTTGTCCAGGTTGTTTTGATGCCCATCTTCATCAATGTCCTGGTTGCTGTCACATTTATCTCCAACACGATCAGAGTCTGTGTCAAGCTGTTGGAATAGAGTGACATAACAAAGTATTAATGATAGTGGTGATAAAGTGTCTAGCTTTATGACGATTCTATCACACATCCTGAATCCATTAGCTTAACAGGTCTGATGTGTCTGGCTTTCCATCAGATAAGCTACAAACCCCTATTCTGTCTATTGCAGTCTGTGAAGATTGGCAAACCACACTCACATTTCTGTTCCTCTAGTTTGACAGGGGGGGGTGAAAGGGGGTTGGTCAATTTCACCCATTTTCCTCTTAACTGAGTCCTGTTGTTCTAGAGGCATGCATTCCTCCTCCTCAGTTAACCATGGCACAGGTGTTATCCGCAGGGATTGAGTGCCGACAGGGCATGCACAAACCCACTAGAAAATCCATTCCTCACTAATAATGCCTGTCCCCCTTCCCCATTCCCTTTGGGCTTGTTGAGAACTACTGGGTGCCCTTGAAAAGCCTCCCTTTGCTTTATTGTATGGCTGTATGCCCCCAAGGTGAAGAGAATTTACTCCACCCTTACATAGCGTGATAAAACCTTGCTACCTATTGGGCCTTTCAAATGAAAAAGACTGAGAAGCAGAGCTGAACAACAGATGGATCTATGTGGATTACTGACTAAAACACCTGCAGTAGTTCTCTCTCTCTCTCTCTTTCTCTCTCTCTCTATCACACACGCACACACACCTGGTCAGGATTATGCTCCAGAGGGCAGTTATCACACTGGTCACCAACTCCATCCAGATCCGTATCTTTTTGGTCCACATTGTACAGATATGGACAGTTGTCTCTCTCATTCAGAATACCTGAGTAAATAGGTCAACATTAAGTCACTTGTAGTTTTTATTAAATGCTGTTTCTAATAGAGTCTATCTGTTTTAATTGGGCCATCATAGTGGCTTTCTTACCGTCTCCATCAATGTCCACAGCGCATGCATCGCCTTCGCCATTGTTGTCTGTGTCTGTCTGATCAGGGTTGCTGTTGTATGGACAGTTGTCGCACCGGTCTCCGACATCATCTCGGTCATAGTCATACTGCCTGGGGTTGAAGATGAATGGGCAGTTGTCCTGTTTGTAAAGAGGGCACAGTGAGAAAAACTGGTAAAACTCTTGCCACTCCCTAAAAGCATTGCATGAGGAGGTCATTACTTTAAGATGGCAGGCTTGTAATTTGGCTGTGGTTGTGTAGGTCTATTTAGAAGAGTGCAAGCATAAAAGTGAACCTTATTTTAGGACTGAGACCAATATAATTTTGGAATTAGCAGAATACACTGTGGGCCTTTCAGAGTGGTACCTCCATGTTGGAATTTGAGGTTTGGCTCTTTCACAAGTTGAGTTTGCTTTCTAAACTACTTCTTTTCATCTTAGCTTGAGGAATGAATGCACGTGTAGAGTATAAATCAAGTATGAATCAAGAGCCTTTTCTTGCTTTAGCATTTGCAAACTAAAAAAGTACAAGAGTAACGATAATGTACCCTGTCATCAGGAATACCGTCGTCATCGTCATCATCATCACAAGCATCACCAATTCCATCTTTGTCGTAGTCCTCCTGGCCTGAGTTTGGAAGGTTTGGGCAGTTGTCCTGCAGTAATATTAAATGTTAGTAATAATGAAATATACAATTGTTTCTCTCTAAATGTTTTGCCAAAGCTTTTCTCTAACCTTCTTGCAGTGATAGGTGGCATTCTCCACACACACTAGGTCAGCATTTGGCCAGCCATCAAGATCAGTGTCTTCACCACAGATGTGTCCATTCCCAGCATAGCCAGGCTTACATTCACAACGGTACATGGGGTCTGAGAAATGTCCCAGATAGTTACAGCGGGCATTCTTATTGCAGTCATGACTTCCATCAAGGCAGGGGTTACGAGGTGTGCACACCTGCGATAAACATAGATAACAAGGTTACTCTTATTTCAAGATGTAATCTTATTCATTCTTCCATACATAAGATATTATTGCTTACCTGTTTCTTTGCAGCAGCATCCTCCACCCCACGGCCAAATGGCTGGGGCCCATTGTAGCGTGGGGGGCATGGAAGACAGTTGTATCCAGGTACTGTATTTTCACACCTGTGGACTCCATTAAACTCAAAGCAGGCATTCGGGACCTCTTTGCACTGTTAAGAAGACAGAATTAGTTTTTCTAAAGGGCCTCTTTGGTTTCTTGTTACAGGAAGGCGGGAGAAAACTATTCACCTCATCAATGTCCTTGCAGTTGATCCCATTTCCAGTGTAACCTGCTGGACATTTTCCACACTTCCATGAACCATCTGGGAAGCTTGTACACTGGCTTCCAGCAAAACAGGGATTGGATAGGCATCCATCTGAGAAAAAAAGTTAAGGACATAGTTTAGCACATTTTTATAGATGCTTCCTGGTCTATCTATGCACATGAATGTCATAAGGACTCACCAACAGGACAGGCCTGTTTGTTGCAGAGTTGAGTTGCTGTTGCATCACCCACACAGTCTTTGCCTCCATGCTTGGGGGCTGGATCATTGCAAAGACGTTTTCGACTCTGGGCACCTCCTCCGCAGGTAACTGAGCAAGTATCCCAGGGCGACCATGGACCCCAGCCACCATTGACTGAACAAACACAGGAACATGTGGTTATAATCCTGTAACTATTTGCTTCTCCAAATCGCTCACCACTGTTTGCTCCTTTGTATGTTCAGCACACTTACTTGGACATGGTGCCTTTTCACATTTCTCAGTCTGCCTGCCTTTGCCTTGGCAGTCTTTTCCTCCAAACTGAGGTGTGGGAGAGTTGCAGAGACGGATGCGTGTGATGACACCAGATCCACAGGTGACTGAGCAAGAGGACCATGGTGACCAGTGGCTCCAGTTGCCATCTTGCTTAACTGAGGAAGATGAGTGAGAAACACGAATGATTATTGTTTTCCACCAGTCAAAGGCTGAAAAAGCACAGAGCTTCTGCTGATGGAGCACTCACATCGCTTGTCGCACTCCTGGAGGTAGCAGTCTCTGGTCTGCACAGACGTGCCCTCACAGTTGTTATTGATGCGATCGCAGGAGCGGCCGCGTTGCTGAATGCCCCTTCCACAAGACACGGAACAATGGGTCCATTCAGACCAGGGGGACCAGCCATCCTCAGCAGAGTCACTTGCTGTTGGGGGAGAGTAGAGCGAGACAATAGTAGAGCTATTCCCTTTTTCTAAAGCAGCAAAGAGGAGAAAAGCTTTTAATGCAAGGCCCTAATGGACTCAATTTAGCCTGCGCAGCCTGAGACACACCACTCCAGGGAACCCTGGCATGGACCAAACAGTTGCCATGCCAGGGAAAAGGCAGTGTGCTAAACGCATAGGGATCCCCTTTGATGATTTATCCAAACTGGGAAGTGGAATGTGCAAATACACCTGAAGGTGTCATAATTTTGTACTGCTGAGATGAAGGGGGTTTTCCATATTTATTTAAGCACTACACACACGTGCTCATCCCTTGTGGTGGAACAGAATTTTGCTTCATTGGATTTTTCCATCTTTATCCAATTTAGCCAATTATGGCCATTACAGCTGTTTAGAAATGAAATGCTCTGCTATTAATTACATTTAGATTCTGCCATAACGTATGTTTACTTGGTACTTCTAACATAAGCTGGTGTCTTCCTGTTATCCTCATATCTAATCCTCATATCATATCTATTTAAAATGATAACTAGACCCTTTGCTAAGTTTACTGAAAATGAAATTCCCTGTGTTAGGAAAAGCACTTGTAAGATGAATTCTGAAAAGTTTTTGACTGATTGTACTTACGAGTTCCACACCGGGGACAGCATTCACCATCAGGCACTGTTGCATTGGCACAGGGAATCAAGGGACAGGAAATCTTACGGCACACTGTCGCTGAGTCCTGTAATTACCGACCACACCTCATTAGTCACAGGGGGCTAACAGAAGCTTTGTCTAGCACTCTAGGTCATAAGTTGGGTGGCAAATGGCCAAAGAGAACTACAAAGAGGGTTAGACTAATCTTTGAAATAGCAAACACAAAACGTCTGTCTGCCAAAATACCCAGGAAGTGAGTTTGGCAACATGGCCTTGTTAAACTCTCTAATTAAGCGAGTGAATATCCCTGAGTGATGATAAGCTGTGTGGATTTTCTTGCTGTTCCATGGAGTGTGCTCGAAAAATGGAGTGGCTGGACTGCCGACTTCAATCATTTTTATTGTTCTAAGTTGTGGTCATTTGTCATAGAGCTGGTGCAGAACACCTCCCAGCTTCCTAACTTAATTAGAGACGTGCTTCAGAGAGCCAGACACAACAGTAGACAAAGATAAAGACAGTAAATCATAGCATGGATGTCCTCTCTCTCACTCACAAATTAGTGACTTAATGACAAAGCCTATTGCACTTAAATGGTAAGAGGCTGTCTGAAAAGCACACTCCAAAAGAGGCACTTACCTGGCAAGTGCACTCAGTGCAGTCGTCCACTGTCCATTCCTCCTTGTTCTTGTGAATAATGCTATTGTGGATACAGACACCCTTATGGATTCCCATATGTTTCATGAGGAGTTGGTTCTCATCTGTCTAGGAAACCAACACAGTACATTCATATTCACATTACATGACAATATTCATTGCATTCAGTGCAAGAGCTTTGACTCAACCTTTTAGTCTGCAAATTCTAAAGGGTAAAAATGTAATAGTGCCTGAACATGGAGGAAACACTCTTCTCACCACTTTGCGAAGCTCGTTGGACAGCTCTTGCACCACCACACCAAGACCCTTTAGTTCTTTGAACATGCTAGCCAAGTCTTCACAGGAAAAGCCACAAATCATCTGTAGATCTGTGACGAGGGAGGAGAGGGGGTGAAAAGTGTGGTTATAGCCACAGGGATAGAGATACATTTCTATGCTCATAAATGATGTTTTTCACTAATCTGCAGTGAGACTTTGCCTGAAGGAAGAGTTTCAGCTTTACCTTTTGTCTTGTGGCCAGTGTAGTCAGTCCTAATGGCTGGGCTGGATCCATTGATGGGATTGTCCAGGGTGATTATATCAGTCAAACTTGCTGTGACAGAGACACATAAACATTTCATTTCATTTCAAACACATGTCCTCATATCTTAGGTAAAGTTTATTCAATAATGTTTTTTAAAACATTTTATTTTCTACAAATCAGGACAAACCAGCCAGCATTTCTATTTTTAATTGAATGCACATATTATGTAAAGCTTATAAACTAAATAAATACCTAAATAAAATTTCATTTTCTATGTGCTTTTGACTGTGTTACTTTCTCATGCACTTCGATCTGCTCACACAGTGCAGAAACTGCCATATGAGAGCATCCTCTGTGATTCATGAGTATTTAGGAGAACTGCAGTAAGACTCACAGCGCTGACATCCTTTGTTGCGTAAAATTGCTTCCAGCGTGGTCCCAAAAACAAACCGCACGTTTTGGAGGACACCCTGAAAAAAACAAGACAATCAACTATACTTTTAAAAGTCATCCACCTCACAATAAGGCATTTCTTGCAGAAAAGGTTTAGTTGCTTTTTGGGAACATTTAAAAATCATGATATACAATTATTTTACTATTCATTTGTTAGCTCTTGCATTAATTAAATCATATTTTCAGGCAGAGGTGTATATATTTTGCGAGTATAGAATTTTCAGGTCTGTGAGGTCTATGTATGCATGCATATACACACACACACATATATATATATTTATTTCTTTTTTTAGTCTTCAAGGCACAGATGTGAGGTTTTTAGGGGGTACTCACCACGAACTTGTCGTTGACTGCCCCCTTGCCGATCCTCAAATTGGCCACCCCTGGTGTCTCTGGGGTCAGGATGGTCTGGATGGACGCGTCCAGCTCTGCGTTGTTGATCTCTTCGCAGCCCACGTAGAAGTGAACCCGGTCCTCCTGCACGAATAGCGTGATGTTCTTCCAATGGCCCGTGGCCAGGTCCGCGTCCTCGATGGACACCACCTGCTGCTTGTTCTCGGTGGAGTACACCAGGTCCAGGGTTCTGGCCTTGCCGTTGGAGATGATCTCCAGCACGGGCCCGGAGCCATCCAGTTTCTCCACGGTCAGCAGCGCGCCCCTGGTGTTCCTTGACTGCTTGAAGTTAACCAGCAGCAGGAAGCCCCTCTCCGCCTGGATCGAGTACATCAGGTCGCTGAAGGCGCTCTCGGGCACAGGGGGAATCAGGTCGGGATTCAGGATCCTGTAGGCGGGACTATAGGGATCGTCTCCCTTCACTTGGGTCACGCCGTGGTTTTTCCTCGGCACCTGCACGAGCTCGAATAGGTCGTACACACTGTTGTCATCTCTGCTCTCTGAGGATGGAATAAAAGAATTACTGCAGCTGTTCAGCACCAGGTGAGACTTTTCCCTGTGTTTTTTACTTCTTAAGCTGTAGGCTACGTATCAAAATGTACACGGTGTGTCCTCAGATTATAGAGAAAATTAACATTTCTTGTTTGAATTGTACCATATATACCTTAAAAACTTTATTTATTTATAGGTTGCATTATTTCTTATATCTAGGGTTGATTCACCAAGTAATTAAGAGAGGAAAAAGCGTGTAAAGGTTAACTGTTGTTGCTGAGCGAAGGTCTATAATTAGGATTTGAGGGATGTAAAGAAAAAATGAACGAAAAGTTCTCTTCTGTTCATTTTCAGCCCCTCTCACCTGCCACTCTGGCGCCCTCGCAGCTCGACAGCATCACTAACAAAAATATTCCAGTTAACTTCATCTCTTTCTTCTGCCTGAAATAAACAAATCAATGTATTTTGTAAAATAACCTCCACATTTCACATTCAGTTGAAAGTAGCAAGCTCTCAACACTTAATGACTCACTTTAAATGCATCTGATTTTAGCGTCTGAAATGCATGTGAACCAAGACACATCCCACCAGTTACAAATAACAATAAATAACAATAATTATACTTCACGAATTACCAGACTAATCATAGTTACACAATAAAAGCAAGGCATCCCTACCTGTTTTCTTGCTTTCAAAGTAAATGTGTACAATCCAGTATAAGGCAGTAATCCTGATGGTGCGTTAAAAGTTCCTCCTCCACGCGTTTTTTTTAACACTGCACAGGTTTAGTCTTCCTCTCTCAGTCCTTAAAGCAGCTCAAATCTATTACTAAGGAGAGGAAAAAGAGCTATTTAAACAGTTTCAGGACATTCCTGAGCAGTACGTCTCGACCAATCAGAGGCTGGAAGTGCAGCAGTGGGTGGAGCTTATGTTAATATCACAGCTCAGTCCCATATATTTTCCCACCCGTTTTCAGGACAAGCCAATCCAGGAGCGTTTTTTGGGGTTGGGGGCGAAAGGGAGGTCTAAAACGCGACACATTCCAGCCAGCAAATTCCATAAACATTCCTCTGATGTTACTGACCACAGTTTCCGGTCAGTCTGTTATGATTAACCATAATAACTCTTTTGAGGGACCTTTATTTCCTATCCAATCAGAGCATGGTTACTGATTTTAATCACCAGCTCTTTGATGCCAGGAGATGGAGTAGCCCCTATTGAAGTATGTCAAGAAAGATTATTTTGACATTTCAAGCACTCAGCAGGTAATTTTCTTAGTTTTAGTTTCAGTGCTGTTTTAGAGTTAAGGTATGGTTTTCTAATTCAGGGATGCTCAATGAAGTTCAACCTGTACTCCTGCATCTCTCCGCTAGAGGCCGGTATAGTGCCTTTAGAATTTTCTGTTTGTGCTGCAGCGTGCTTGTGTGAATTGCTATAATTCTAAATACACTGTGTGAACAAAAGTTTAGGGACCCCTGATCATTACACCCCCAGGGACTTTAAGGACACTGCATTCAAATACTCAGACTTAATATGGAGTTGGTCCCCCTTTTCAGCTATATCAGCTTTCATTCTTGAAAAGTGTTCCACAAGATTACGAAGTGTCTCTGTGGGAATTTGTGCCCATTCATTCTGTAGAGCCTTTATGTAGTCAGGCAGTGATGTTGGACAAGAAGGCCTGGCTCACAGTCTCTGTCCCAGTTCATCCCAAAGGTGTTGGACTGGGTTGAATTCGGGGCTCTGTGCAGGTCGGTAAAGTTCTTCCCAATAGAAATATCTTGGTATGCTGAAGCATTAAGATTGCTTCTAACTGGAATAAGGGGCCTAGCCCAAACCCTAAAAACAGGTATTTTTGCATCATTTGTGATGATTAACACATTTTATGTTGTTTTTTTTTAAAATTATTATTATTTTTAACTTCAAGCACAGATGATATAAAGGTATATGAAATTAAGGGTCCCACCAAAGTCTGCTTTATTAAAAAATAAGCCAATAAGTAGAAACGTTTCAAAATTCAATAAATGAGCAAAAAAACACTTTATGTCATATTTATTAAATATTACTAGAATATTATGAAAGCATTTGTCCCAGCACATTTTCAGCATTCATCTCAGTTCTGTAGTGATTTTGGTTATTTGGGTCAACAGTTGATGCAATTATTTCAAAAATAGCTAAGCATATATCCTTCTCTAGTTCATTTTAAAAGGCATAACTGTGAGTCATTATCATGTGGAGGTATTGTGCAATAGTGATTTCTTTCACAGAGACAGGTTATGTTCCCTCTGCTACTCTGATAGCTAGGGTTGGAGCCAGATGAATTATTTAAAAGGGGACCAGGCAGCCATTTCCCATTGTCTTACTCAAAACAGATTCTGTTTTGACTACCTAAGGATGAGTGAGTGGGGTAGGCGAAGGGTGAGGGGGGTGTTGCGTTTGTGGGAAGACTTCGGAATGTTTGCACTGGTCGACTTGCCGACTTCCTTAGCTGAGTGCACAGGTTACGCTTGTCACTCACTGTCAAAAGTATGACGTTAAACTGATTAACAGAAATGCTCAGCAGTCGTTTGTGATGTCAGTCATTGAGAGTAACAAGGCATGCTTTACTGTGGACGACTGTTTATCTTGACACCCCATCACTGCCTCAAGGGCAGAGTGATTTGACAGACACTGAATGTTTAGCTCAAGCGTTTCTTTTCCATTGTCCCCATGCTGCACTAAAGGGACTCCGGCTTGATTTCGGATGCTTGTAATTAACTCTGTGAGACATCCACAGTGAATGTTTTCAGAAGTGAATGTGATGAGGTGCATCATGGTCATCCTCCATGGCCAGTATGTATATCAAACAGCATTAAAACAAGCCATTCATATCAAAATGTACACGGTGTGTCCTCAGATTATAGAGAAAATTAACATTTCTTGTTTGAATTGTACCATATATACCTTAAAAACTTTATTTATTTATAGGTTGCATTATTTCTTATATCTAGGGTTGATTCACCAAGTAATTAAGAGAGGAAAAAGCGTGTAAAGGTTAACTGTTGTTGCTGAGCGAAGGTCTATAATTAGGATTTGAGGGATGTAAAGAAAAAATGAACGAAAAGTTCTCTTCTGTTCATTTTCAGCCCCTCTCACCTGCCACTCTGGCGCCCTCGCAGCTCGACAGCATCACTAACAAAAATATTCCAGTTAACTTCATCTCTTTCTTCTGCCTGAAATAAACAAATCAATGTATTTTGTAAAATAACCTCCACATTTCACATTCAGTTGAAAGTAGCAAGCTCTCAACACTTAATGACTCACTTTAAATGCATCTGATTTTAGCGTCTGAAATGCATTCTAGTTCAGTCTAGGGGCCAGGACTGTGTTGTGTGGAAGGTCAAAGGTTTGACCCTCACCTTAGAGACCTCTGAGGTAAAATGTTTGCTGTGACTGGTGATTTGGAACAGTGCGTCATTCACAAACTATTCTTTGGTGTTTACTCTCTCCACCATGCCGTGATGATGGCCTATTGTGCTGCCAAATCACAGCTCGCGGCCTCATGAGTAAAAGGCAGCTGCGTACCTCCACTGATTTGCTCCCAGAGTTCAGCCACGGTGACCTTATTTCATAGTGATGACGCACTTCGAGTGCATTCACTCACGGTTTCTGTAACAGCTGTGTAGATAGTAATAGCAATTAAAAAACAAATATCCTATTTGTACAGCTTCTGGTTATATTCAGTGCTTAATGTGTAAATATTAGAGAGAATTCTTAGGTTTGACGTCAGCAGGTTGTTGATGTCTGCCCTTTTCTATATCTTTTTAGAAAATGTAAGCCATCTGACGTTTTGGTGTCTTAAATAGCTGAGTTATTTGTGGGCAAATGTTTGAGAAGTGCCATTTTGCAGCATTTTGAAGGGTTTTGGCATGGATAAGAGGGTAAATTATTTTAGTGCAGTATCACAAAGTTATTTAGATATTCTGTTCCCAATACATCTCTCTCTCTCTCTGTCTCTCACTTGCCATCATGGAAGGCACTATCAATGGAGGGCCTCACAGATTTCATCTGAAAAATCAAATCTAGACTCATAAATAAATTATCAATAAATTGTATATTCTAGGCATTGCAATTTTGGACAATTAACCCAGAAAATATGTGTATAGCAGGAGCTTACTCTAATCAGCCACAACATTGACATCACTGATGAGTGGAATAGATGAGAAGGCCTATTGGAAGCAGGAAAAAGGGGCGTGTGACAAACTGTGTGGCCAAACTGTGATGGCTGCTTGACTGGGTTAGAGTATCCAAAACGACAGATTTTGTGAGGTGTTCCCGGTATGCAGCAGGTAGTTCTTAACGAAATTGTTCCAATGAAGGGCGGCCAGTGAAATGGCAACAGTCATGGGTGTTCAAAGACGGTTGATGTTTTGTGTTTGAGCAAGGGCTTGCTTGTATGGTCTGTATGGTCAGAGGAGCTACTGCATTTGGTTGCCTTGTACTTGTACATGTGTAATGACAATAAAGTTGAATCAAATCTCATAAATTGCTGAAGCAGGAAATGCTGCCTATGATAGAAAGGGATCAGTGTGATGCTCAGGGCAATGTTATGCTGGGAATTATGGGTACTGGCATTCATGTGGATGTTACCTTGACATGCATGACTAGTTCACCCCCTCATGGCAATGTTATTCCCTAATAACAGTGGCCTCTTTTAGCAGATTAATGCACCCTGCCACACTTTTTGGGGGCTTGGGGAACATAACGAGTGCAGGGTGTTGGCTTCCAAATTCTCCAGATCTCAATTTGATTAAGCATCTGTGAGATGTGCTGATCCATTGAAACCCCACTTAGCAACTTACAGGCCTTAAATGAACCCCTGTTTGTGTCTTGAAGCTGATACTGCAGCTCCTACGGAGGTCTTGTGGAGTCAAGTCAGAGCAGTTTTGGCAGCATTTTTGAGCATCACTAACTACTTCTTTTATATTATGCCTTTCAGTCAAAAAAGATCCTAATATTATGAAACCTGCTTTGATGTGGTGTCAGTAACTATAATTTGTATCAAGGGTATGATGTTAGACATTACCCTGTACAGTCATATCTGCTGGAAGCTGTCTTTGTTCCAATGATAAACTTTTCAGAGCTTTTTCCATAGAGAATGGACCCAGAGGTGAAATTTTGGGTGTTTATTTTCTCCTCAAGCCCTGTTGCATGTTGATGGAATTTCCCAGGTGTGTGAAGGAGTCATACAGTAAAGCATACCTTTGGTCGCTGTAAGCAGTGATAAGCAGCACCATGCCTTTGATTGTCCCAGGTGCATTGGCCTTTAGTAATGGGGTGGAACACATTTCACCGCTAAAACTACGCCTGTGCCAGGGACCAGGAAGGGAAGGGAGTGGTTGTTTCTTGCAAGCCTATGCATCGTTTGTATGTGCCGTGACAAGGTATTTGTGCCAAGAAATGCATTGAGAAACAAATTCTAAATTCACTCTAATAGTCTAACAGTATGTTTGGAAGAAAAATACCTAAAGAAAGGAATTGAATGTAACACAGTAAAGTGTCAACATTCCACAGAATCAAATATATAATGTACATTGGAACTAGGTTTGACATGGATTTGGTATGTTTCTTCAATGTGCTGCCATAAGACATTGTGAATGCCCCTTAGCATGCTGAAATTACATATATGCTATACATATGCGTGGAATGTGTAGAACACATTAGCAAGTGAGTTTATTTTACCTGACATACATTTCCCATAAATAAAGTTTTAACACACCCTTCTCCTTAAAGCTGTTTCCCATTCAGCCTCTAAAGGCCTGACCAAATGATTTGATTTGGCCCCTGCGTCTAGGAATGATTTTGACAGAACTGTACTTTGTGATACCATTTTGTTTGGTGTCTGAAAAGAAAAACCCGACAGTCTGAAAGCGTTTCCGACAGGTTTAGAACAGTGACCACCTGTTCAGCTGCTCCAGTAATCCACTCCTCTTTTAATACTACAGGAGAAGTCATTAAAGTGCTACCTAGACACTCGCCTGGCATGTCAGAACCACAAACAGACGATGTCTCAGAAGGAAAGAGATTTGTTTTCACAGGTACTGCTATTATGTGATTGTTATATTTAATCTAGGGCCAAAAATAGTGTTAGAGAATGCTCCTTGATATTTTGAATGCTCCTCTGACTGACCCGAAGATTACTCTACACCAGTTACCTTAAACAGTTTGATTTGCATTTTTGATTCCAGTTAGTGTGAACAGACATCCCAGACATGAATAATGCCTAATCCTGGACTAAATTTGAGTGTCAGTGCAGAATTGGCTTTTTAGTTTATGCTTAGGCTTAATCTGGGTCTAGAAAACTGACTCATAATATCCTAGATGTAGTCTGTTTAGAGATTCAAGATTTAAGATTCTTTATTTGTCACATACACAGCTAAATACAATTAGTACAATATTGTCACTACTATGATCCGATCCCTTGAGGTGCCAAAAGAGGAAGTTGCAGATCCAGGAATCCATGGTTTATAGATTTTCTTAATTGACAAAATGGCAAAACAAAAAGCCATGAGGGCCTATACCCAAACAAAGGCTGGATGACCAACAGAAAGTCTTCCTAGATTAAGGTGTAGTGTAATGGTGGACTGATACCGGTACCACAAAACAAAGAAGCTTAAATCCCCAACTCAATTAAACCCAGCACAAATGAAAACACTTTTAACTCAAACCACCGTTCGGCTTTGACTACTTTTTCAGCCAGAGTACACATATCAAACTAAAAGTCCCTTATAACTAAACAGAGAGAGCGGCCTCTAGTGGCCACTGACCATGGACATGAAAATACTAAGTGAAATCTGCTCCTGAAATATCCTTGAGACTGCGCAGTATAGTTACAATAAATGAAATTAAAGATGAAAATCAAGTAATAAAAATATATAGAAAAAATATATTCAAGCTAGATGCATTTCTGAATCTTCTGATTCAAAGGCCAGTCTTTTGTCTTATACTATACCATCAGGGCGCTTGATTTCACCACATCTTACCAAGACCTTTAAGGTTAAAGATGGCTGAAAGCACACATAGCCACATGGGCAAAATTTTAAAAAATTAAACTATGATAAACAGTGACACATGTCTTTTTTTCATATAACGGACCGGAGCTTAAATGTCTTAGGTCTGTTTATAAGTCTGCTGTGTGATTCATCGCATGCGTGTTTCTTCACTTTAATCACATTAAGACCACCATGTCCACTCCTTCTAACCTTTAGAACCTTATTCTACCAGTCATAGTGCCACCTTCTCAAAATGATGGAAAACTATGACTAAGCAGTCCTCACATTCACATCCAGCTTAATTGCAGGGTTGTAGTGTATATAGGGCGTACTGCATGGCCAATCAGTGTGCACACAGAATGACTGAAAAGAATGAGTTTTTAATGAAACACACTCTGTCATTTCACCGCTGTGTTTATAACACCCAGCTACTGGTCACGGAACCATATTGCCAATGTGTGATTAAGTCTTAGGACTCAGGATGTGATTTGTCCTCACATGAAATATGTTCGTCCTTCATTTTATTTACATAAAAAAACTCCAATGATCTCACAAGTGCTCCACAGCCATGGTTTCTGGCCAATTCATTAAAATGAAGCTGAAAAATGATGCTGTTTAGATCATGTTGTTTTTTTTTTAATGAATACATCTCTTATGTGCTTGGTATTTTTATCAGTAGACGGCCATGGACCGCAGCGCAATGGACTGCGTTCAAGACGAACTTAAAAAAAAAATTATAGCTTCTTAAAATTTGCTGTCGCTCTCTCCTCCTCCAAGTTTGGCTTGAAAGTGAACTTGACATCATCGCACCCTGGCAAACTGATAGCTCGCATCTGTCTGTGGCTTATCGCACCGCTGGCTCTCACAGACGAGTGGAAACATATGTACGTTTTCTACAGGAGCGCAGTCTCCTTGCCCTCGCCGACATGGGGCCACATGCCGTCATTCCTGAGAGCTTTCACCATCAGCTCCTGTTGTCACTGATCTTATTGTTACTGACTCAGTGGAAGGTCTGAGACACGCTGGGGTCACCGGGGTCTTTTTCAAGTGGGTAGCATCCAAAAGTGTGTTTTTAACAGCACAGACTTCCCCTTCAGTAAAAAATTCTCTTATGCAAGCCACAGCTATCTACTCCTGCCAGCTTTAGCATATTACATTGGCTACTTTTATCATGAGGCTGCTGCTTCCTCTCAACCCTATCACATTCAGCAATATAACAGGGGCTGCAGGCCCTCAGTTGTGCATCCTAATTTCAACAGATGAGCTCCTCAGAGAATGTCCTATAATATACCCTCACCATAAATAGCTGCATATGGATGTAAGATCTGCACTGTTCACAAATTTATCTTGTGAAACTAATATATGCCAAATAATAGACCAGTATTACAGGCTATGAATGCAAACACAGGAAATATTGTCTGTGTTATCCATCTGTGTTGCGTTAATGTTTTGTTAAATTCTGCAATTTCTTTACTTTTTTTATCTCTGTTGCTCAGCATGGAATGCACTGGAATTTGAAAGAGTTTACACTCTCTATACTGTTGAACATTCTTTCTACATATATAAACAAACTCTCATATATAAACACCAAACCCTGTACTCTGGTCAACATGGCTAGGCTGTCCATATTTGGGGACATTAAAAGGTCACCTGCCATGGTCACATTCTCCACATTGTTTGGGGCTATAGGAAAATAACCTGGGAAATAGTTATTTGCTCTAGGAAACTAAAGGCTTACCAAAGTGCTTAATGAATGGAGAGTGATCACAGTTCTATACCTGTTGGTTGCAGTTCATGCACTGCGACATTTTTAACTCTTTAACTTTTTTTTTTCAATCTCATCTTTAGCATATATAGCATAATAGCATATGTATAATTTTCCATTTACATGCTGGTCAAATGTCATGAACAACTAAATTTCTCTAAAAATGTAAAACATAACATCTCACTCCCTAATCCACAAGGTCAATATATGCAAGCTTAGCAGCAATAGTCACAAAAACATATTTAAATATAACCTCCTATTCAGCTTTCTGCAGCTCTCTAGTCCTGTCCATTGATACTGAATCTACAAATACTTGTTTTAACCTTGACTGCTTTTTGAATGAAACTCAATGCAGAACAGCCAGTCAGAATAGAGCTCATTTGCATTTATCAGTCTTATGATGATCAGTTTTATACTGTTTTTCGGGTAAGAACCCACACAAGTGATCTTTGGGGGAAACTTAAATACAAGGAGTAACCCACAAAGTCGTATTCTTGAGCAAGAATCCCTGTAACTAATTATTATAAGGTGCTCTGGATAAAGGTGTCTGCCAAATGCCCCCTTTACCCCTTTTTACCGTTTACATTCCACAGATGCAGAAGAATGATCAATGATTAGATGCAGAGCATTAGTAAAGGACTGGGCATAAATACACATCACCTTATTGTTCCAGCATCACATCTGTAATCACCTCTAGTCCCTTGCCTCCTTTGGAACATGCTGTCCTGTAGAGTGAGTGAGTGTGCACAGGGAAACCAGCCTGGACCTGCATGACTTCTACAGGCCTAGTCACTGCACCACAACTAACAAACAAGGCTCATCTGCATCCCACACAGACTGACTAAAACTAGGCGTCACCCTGATAAACAAGGTAGAGAAGTATAAAAATAGAACTGATTTACCCAGGTATTCACCCATGTGCTGTATTTGTGCTGGTTTTAAAGGCATGCATGTTTAATAGGGGTGTGACGAGACGCTTTTCCCACGAGACGAGACGAGACACGAGACTGGGTTCACGAGAATGAGACGAAACTTTGACATTTTTTAAAAGAAATCCTCAATGTTTAAATATATAGCAAAAATAGCCTTTTATTTAACTGAAAAACACAAAATGCA
>JBBPDH010000151.1:4221731-4236003 GCA_037974565.1 Clupeocharax schoutedeni
ATATTAGATACATTTATACACATTAAATATTAAATATACAGATATTATATACAGATATCACACACATATGTATATATGTGTGTGATATCTGTACATCAGTATCTATGTGTGTGTGTGTGTGTGTGTGTGTGTGCTTGTGTGTGTAGGCTATGTTAATACACATTTGTGTTACTAAGGCCTAGAAAAACATGTTTCTTAAAACTGTTTTTTTGTAGGATTAAAGCTGAGTGGTCCATACTATCTACTGCTCTATTGCTTCCCTATCACCGGACGATACACGCAATGTCAAACATAAAAACTATCTCTTGTAACAGTGTCCACAGATAGCTTGAAATAATTCTCCTGACTCACTTCCCAAGGAAAACAAGAAGGCAAGCTTAAATGCCCTGACATGCAGCAAAGCTCCAAGGGACATCAGAGATATGGTGAGAACATGTGGGCATGGAACAGAACAGGATATTCCAGGCCTTGAAGATGGCAATGACATTGTGACCTTAAGTGCACTTTTATATTTGTTTGTTTTCCTTGATTCCTTTATCATTTTTTTATACTTATTGTTAAAAAAAATGACGCCTGTAATCCTCTAGAATGAATGAATAATAAAGTATTGAGTAACAGACATGAGCTGGCGGTTCTCTCCTTCCCTTGAATTTTGTTTCTGGCTCCAAATGTACCCTTTATTTGCTAAATATTATTTGTTTGTTTTTCACCACCAAAGTAATGTTTGAAATATCTCTGTCTTGGGTTTCACAATTTTATTTTCATTTGAATATTATCAGTCGTCTTGTTAAAGGAAATATACTCTCTGTTTTCATTATATTCAGCCTATGTTCATTTTGTCAACCTGATGATTGTTTCCAGATTAAAGTTAATAATACAGTAAACCTTACTACTGTTCAGCGTAAATCAAATATTTGCGTAAAGCATTATATTACTATTATTTAAGTAGCGCTCTGGCAGTTGGTGTGTGACAGCACTCTATAGCTCTGTTCTTTAGATTTGCTCTTAGTCTTAAAAGTAGTTATCTCCACTGAGGGCCAAACATTTTCTGCATTTCTCCACCATTTTAACAGGGCAGGCCTGTGCACATACAGAGGAAGGCATTCACACTTGCAAACTGATGCCATAGCACAACTTTGTGCACCTGGAGTTTGGACACGCAATGTCCTGGCCTTGTTCGTAATAATTTTGTCTCATGTTTGATGTCTTTTTTCCCTCAGGGAGTATTTATGGATTGTTTGTACAAACCTTTGGATAGATTCCCAATTTGCATAGCTTGATTGTGTGCTTGGCATTAATTCCATATACAGCAGCACCAAACAACTGGATTTCATTTCTTGAGGTTTCCTCTTTTGCCACCATTCATATTCATTCTATTGCGATAATGAAGGATCTCTTTCTTTGCAGCTCTGACCCATCATCACGCTATGGAGAGTTCTGAATGGGTAAGGTGTCTGGTTTGAGATAATATGTATAGCTCCTTCAGTGGTGAATCACATTCGTCATGTTTGTATGCATATCAGCAGGATTTACAGTACAAAAGCGATCTAGGCGTCTCTGATCTTTGCCAAGCTACCTTAGCTTTAGTCAAGGCCTGTTCAGTTTCACCAGACACTGTTCTTTCTGTTGAGATTTACACAAGATCCTGTTAGATTAATATTCATTTTCATTTATTTAAATTTCACTGTGTCCTAAAAAAAGGATGATCTGTGGAACCCTAAAGAAATTCATTTTGTTGAAACCCCTGGCAACACACCAACCACATTTTAATATGGATATAAAACCTTTATGGATTGAGATGATAAATCTGCGGAGAGATAAATGCCCAATTCTTGGACGTGCTCAACCTTGTGTTAGCCAGAGTGATCCAGAGATCTAGCTGAGATTTTACTCAACATAGGGTTTTATTTTGACCCTGCATAGACTTGGGGGTGATTGAGAGATAGTCAAATGGTGGCATCTTCAGGATCCCTTGCTGAAAATAGGAGAGCTTATTTTCTGTGAAGCATGAAGCATGACCTTCCTTCATACCTTTATTTGGCAGACTTCCTTCCTCACTTGCAGCATCCTTTCTCTTAGAGATGCATATTTTCACATGCCCATATTACCCAAATCAAACCAGCATGTCTGTTATCTGCCATTACCTCTCGGTAAGACATTTCATTCACTGTTTGGGTTTTGATTTTGAGGCTGTTAAGCCTATAGACTCAGAAAATGGCTTTTCTCTCCATGCCATTGAAATGTATATTTACTCTTAGCCAAAGCCTGTGGAAGGAAGTAAAGGGATTATATATGTCTGCTCAGATACCGCAAAACCATCAGCAAAGTTTGCAAACAGTGGAGGTTCATCAGAAGAATGATGATGATGGATATGAGGGCTTTTAGAGTAAGCTTAAATAGTCTCAAATTATCAAAATAAATCAGCTTAGAATAGAACCTGTCATCATCAGGCACCAAGCACTGAAAGAGAGATCAGGAGGGGTTTTAGTAGGGAACACTGTCTGCCAAAGGTCCAGAAAGGACATTTTACATAATAAATGTCAGATGAGATTGAAGGTGTCTGCTAGCATTAGAAATAAGTTCTGCTGTTGAAGCTGTGCAGCCTCTGAGCTGGGGGAGTATTCATTTATACAAACGGCTAATAACCTCCTAAAATAAAATTCCATTGAACTGAATCCCCTAGCTTAACTGTTTCCTCTGCGTCTGTCCAACATCTTGAATTGCCATTCAGAGTTTGTCACTTGGCACTGCGGTGTTGTGGACAGCTCCAGATTACCTTACGTCGGTTGGACACCTTATTGAGAGACACGTAACCCATGCATGTGTGCACCATCTGGCTAATATTTATTGAGGGAATGGCTGTCCCGTTCTGGTATTTCTTGTTTGTGGCTTTCGATTATTTGATATGGATATTTCTGCACAGATCCTTCACTGGACGTCTGACTGCTTAGGTCAGAGATGAAATATGGCTGTTATAGCTGGAGGGAGGTTGCATGAAATGAATTATGTCCCAGTAAACACACAGGTGCAGACCACACATTGGTAGGTCTAAATGTCTTCTAAATGGCATCAAGCAAAAAATATTGGGTAAAGTTTTCCTCTTCTCTACTTGGTAACAGGAATTGTTTGCATGTGCAAAAAGAACATTCAGTTGTTTTTTTAATTCTGCAATTGCTACTCACACTTGCACAGTAGGCTTGTAAAAGTGAAGCATGGCCGTTGACATGGCAGCCTGAAAACAAATAAGCTACTGTCAGATGCCGTATTCCACATCAAAGTCCAGATATTCAAATTCACTGTTACCATAGACAGGCACTGAGGAGGATGAAGAAGGCGATGAGAGAAGATAAGTTTGGCATGAAGATGTAAATATTTTACTGAGTATATTTACAAAGACTGGAAATGAGTTGCACACTTGAGATGTGTAAATTTAGCTGCAAGTAAAGAAGTGTTTGCAAGTATGCCATGTGCAATACACATATAGTATCTGTCATATGTCTGTCTGTGGTATATTCCTCATCATCTTCATTCAGAAAAACAAAAAGGGGCAAAGAGAGGGTGTAGTTTCCATTCTTAAAAAGCAGGGTTACACATGTGAAACAAATTTATTATAAGTAAAAACAATTGAACACCTGCAGATGAGACTGGGCCCCACTGCCAAGTCCAAGCCCATGGGTTTTGAGGAGCAGGGGCTTCAGACACTTAAAGGTGAATTTAACTTATTTACACAATTCCACACCCCCATTTTTCAAGAAAGACAGGCTAGTTGTGTTTCACATGAAACCAAATGTAGTGTTGTTTCTTATGCAGCTTTAATGAACAGCATTTCTGTCCCAACATGAATTTGAAGCCCAGTCTTCAGAGAATAACAAATTATTGTTATTTGCTATGATATCTTATTATTTTTGTTTTTGTTTTTCTATTTTTTGTGTTAACACAAACATGGTTTATCAATTTATAAGTGCTTCTTTCTACCATACCATTTGGTACTAATTAAAAATACCACAGTATGGACTGCATTGCTTTGATCTGGGATGATGTGTGCCTCTACGACAAGTCTTACAGCAAGGTTAAGGTCAAATCTAGGAAAGTGATGAAGGTCATGGAAACAGAGCCAACCCATGGGCATCTATCATCTCACGGAAACAGATCTTAACGAAAAGGCCATAAAAATTATACACGCTGACCAAAAGTCCACTTGTACAGTCTGAGGGCAAAAAGGCAGGGCCTTCAGGGGCCACTAGGAACTATCAGTTCAGGTGTCAGTTTCAGTGGATGGTTCATTACAAACAGTGTTTGTAAATGAGATCTATGAGTGTAAAGAACCCTTTTAGAGTTGTTAAAACCTTCAAATGATATCTTGTTGCACATGGAAGCCAAGAACCACTTTCATTTTTTGTTTCTTCTCCAGACTTTATTCTGTACAGAAAGCTTCAGTCCAAATCCTTCCTCTCAGTGGGTGAAAAAGGCTTTGTTGGAGAACGTTCCCTATTTAGCGTAACACTAATATTTGTATAACAGTAACAGCAAGATTCTGTATTTGAGCTCATATAGGAAATGATTAGAGACTAGAGTGCTGCACACAAGCTACACAGAGGGGGAGCAAAAAGTTGGCCATGTGGGCCGCATGTGTCCCTGTCAGCCTGGTGAATAAGAGCTTTCATTGTTGTGTGTTTTTTTATGCATACTGAGCAGCAGATGAAAACCAGCAGTGGAAACAAGCACAAGATAGCTGTCTGAGGAGATACCTGAGCGTGTTTTGTCAGTGGAAAGGCTGAGGGCACAGAGAGGAAAATAAATGCTGCTCTCAGACTTTAAATGAGCATCTGCTGGCATGGCCAGGTATTCTAAGAATGTCTGCCGTCTGTTCGTCCTTTACTAAAGGTGAATTTTGAAAGGGTGCCAAATGGGTGTTTGTTACCTCTGAACAGTTGCTGGAAATTCCCGCACTTTTCCCACAACCTTCTCTCAGTCACTGTCTCCTGGGTCTGCAAACAGGTAGATAGAAGAAACAGCAAATATCAGACTACATTCATACTGGTGGTGGTGGTGGTGGTGGTGGTGGAAATCTCAATTATTTCTCCATGTGATACAGATTTGTACTTTTTTGTAAAACTGCAATTTAACCAAACAAAATACCACAATGTAGGCTATTTTCACAGGTATATGGTTTAAAAGTACTTCAGGCCAAGTATTAGGCTGTATTCAAACAGTAATCTAAATAACCAAACCAATAATATCAGAACGCAGTGTGCACATAGACAATGAATCTTGTAAACAGGAGACTTGTTCAGAATTGGAGAGAGTGGACAGACCTGTCTAAGGACTTTGTAACTGCTCTAATAGGGGCAAAGGATGAAGGAGAATTATAGCACATTAAACTGGATGGGTTATTGGAATTGGAATGGGTTATGCACCAGTGGAGCAAAAGTCTGTTGTTCATCTGAACTCAGTGAACCTGACCTATATCACCCCTAGCACTTTTTAAGGCTTTACTCACCCACCCTTAAATGCCTTCGCTGCTGGCCCGTGACTATGAGCATTCATCTCCATCGCAAACCTATTCCATGTCCAACACAGTGGGCTCTCCCAGAATTACGTAACATGTCTTGTTACTTTCAGCTTGACCAGGTTAAGAATTCAGCAAAGAAGTGCACAGATGCCCATAATAAAGGAAATTAAGGCCCAAGGCTGTGATCAGTGGTTGTATTACCCAACCATGGAAAGCGATTCCTGGCAAAAAAAACATTAGTCATCATTCTCACTAGTCAGGACAAGTCATGTGTTTTGCCAATTTAATGAGCCTGTCAATCCACGTTTGGCAGGGTTTGACTTGCCTGTTTCCACCTATTTGAGGTTTTGGTGATATGCCTTTTTTTTTCGGTGCAATTGGAATGTTGTAGGAATTTCGCACCAGAAACAGACATGAGAGACTGGTAGGCTATAGGAAAGAAAGGTATGGGGCATAAATAGCTGTTTATCTAAGACATAGTAACGAAGTCTTGCTTGCTTTGGGTGTTGCTGAAGAATGTATTTGGGAAATGCAGTAATGTTATAATGTTTCTGTTGACATCTGATCCCTTTCTAACATGTTGCTGGAGGTGTTACTCAAATATTTGTATAGTAAATGCAAATCTTGCATGTAGCAGCGGGCAAGAAATGCAGCAGAAAAACAGTTTACATAACAATACATTATTTGAATTGCATGCTATTCCAGTTGTCAGTCTTTAGGCAAGGATTTAGGTGATTTAGGAGATATTTTTAACACTGTGGATGCTCTTGTTCTACATTGTTTGGCTAGCAACTTCAAGCCTTATACAGCCAAACAGACGTAGAACCGTTGCACTCCTGTATACTCCAGCTTGTCCCTCAGGATCGTGGGACAGATGGTGTTGAAGACACTTGAGAAATCAAAGAACATTATTCTCACAGTGCTCCCAGCGCTCTCCAGGTGAGAGAAGGAACGATGTAGGAGGTGAATGACGGAATCATCCACTCTAGTGCCAGGCTGGTAGGCAAACTGAAGTGGGTAAAGTGATGAGCTCACCAGAGGCTGACGTTGAGCAAGGACTAGCTGCTCTGGGGTCTTTATCAGGTGGGATGTCAGAGCCACTGGCCTGTAGTCTTGGGATGTGGGGTCTTTGGCCCTGATACCACACAAGAGGTTTTCCAGAGCTGTGGAAATCTCCACATTACTGTTAAAAAACATTAATTTTTTTCTGCATTTAAACACAGCAGCTGTGTGAGTTTGCTGGACCTAGTAATGTAGGTGTCTACATACTTTTGGCCATAGGCGTTACTCATAAGAGAGGAAGAGCGATAAGAGCAGGTGAGAAGGCAGGCTCACACACATTACTGTAAACATGAGAGTGACTCAGGTATGAACCCATCCAGTGTGCTGTCAGGTATTTTCTCAGCCGTTTTCCCTGCTCTAATGATTAACTTTAGTACCTACTGTTGGGGTGCACTGCCCTGAGGGTCTGTCCTAGAACTTGTGATGACAGCACTCCCATGAATCACCAATGTACATTTTTGTAATCTTCAAGCCTGCCTGACAGGACAGATGTAAGTGGCAGTCGGCTCGTAGTAGATCCTAAAGTAGGTTCACAAGAAGGATTGAACAAGCTTCAAAAACCTGAAATTTTAAAGAGTGATTGGTGTAGACAGTTTGACACTGTCAGTCTAGAGCTATGTTGTTAAAATATTAATTAGAGCAATGTCATAGAAGGACCATTTGGCTCCTTCAAAAACTTTTCAAAGGGTGGTTCCTTAAACAGCTTGTACAGAGGCAAAGCAAATTATGCAAATACATATTTTGAATTCATAGTTTTGTCATGAAAATCATCGTATTCACATATATTAATTAAAGCCGTATATCTCCACCTATTCAAATATATAGACACGGGACATTACAGCCAAACAAAAAAGAGTTCATTCACATATGTCAGGCTTATAAGCAACAAAATCAGGATGCTTAATTCTAAGGGACAAATTAATGTAATACTGTTTTGATCCATAAAACCACACAAGTGACATAAGTAGACAATAAATAAAGTAAAGTACAAGAAAAATGACGTTGAGCCTTTTAAATAACTATTTTTTGGGGCTTAAACAACCTCCAGAAAGACTTTTAGTTGTTATAAAGGGCCAAGTTCGCTGCTGGATCACAAATTTAAATTACCGCACCCTATTACCATCCACGAGTCTTCAGAGGCACAGTGTTGGCAGGTTGTCTTTCCACCTGAACACATGACTGCACACTCATTTAGGCGTGACAATATTTCCTCTAATCTTCTCACTTATTACATCATCTCCGAGAGATTCTGAGAAAAAGAGCCTATCTCATGTTTCAAGGTGTTGAGAAGCCATTGACAACCTCAACTTCCGCCATAAAACAATCCACAATATAAAATAGAGCTGTCTCACTGAAGTCTTAATATGTTTAACATTCATGATTGATGCTACCAGCGGGTGAAACTGTTAAATGTGAAAACACTGACCGCTGCGTCTGGATTAACCACAAGGCCCTGAGGACTGGCTAAACCAAAACAGTTCCAGAGGCACGTGGCTGGACACTGCAGCTTTTCTCGCTGGTCAGATTACAGCTGTCTGCGCCCACTGTTTTCTTAAACATCATCTGGCATCAAAGTTTGTTTCACTGGAATGGTTAAGCATGAGCCCTTTTTTTCCCTCTCCAGCTTCCGTTCTTTTGCTAACTTACTATTCAGGATGTTGGACTTGATCACAGAGACCATAATGGAAGAAGGAGACTTGAGGTTCAGACCAAATGCTCTTTTTTCAGATGCTAAAAAAAAGCCCAGTGGGAGTCTGATAACTGTTCTCTTGAGTAATATTATGTTGACTGCACTGTGAATGTGCTGTTGCTTTTCAGCTGCTCACCACAGAATGACAGGGGTCTCCCTGATGAAGACTTTTGTTTGTGTAAGAGTTATGGCTTGCGTGCCTGTAGAGCGCCGAACACCAGGCTTCAGCACTGCCAAGAGTGAAAGGCACAGAACAACTTCTCGTAATGGACGTTTTAGATGAAAGCATATAGTTGAAACTACATAGTAGTTAGTGAACATAAATATTTTTCCCCCAAAACTTCCTTTTTTGTAATTTTCTTTAAATACAGCCCACCCTAAATTGATGTAATCAGTAATAGCACCTCACTCTTGAGGTTCAGCCTGGAATGATTCTTGGCTAGATGTTTTCATCATATTCTTGGATGAACGTTTTTAAAGAAAGAAATTAGTCTCTGAGCACCAAGATGAGTATGAGATGAATGGATTTCCTTATCTTAGTAAACGTGAGGAGGACGAAATCTTCTTTGATGCTACCAGCAGGTCTCACTCGTGACTGAAAATGTATTTTTTTCTTTTGTTTGATCTTTAGAACATGGAGTCCAAAGAGATTATTGAGCCAGAGTGGTGGTCAACCATCAAAACAGTGTACTACTTCTTAGTTAACCAACAATATTTTTGATAGGCTGTAAATAAGCTGAAGCACTTTGAATCTTCAATTCATGGTTTCATCAGTATTTGTTTAACTCATAGAATGTGAGGGGCATGGATCCGTGCCTCAAGCACAACAAATTATAAACTGTTGCCAAATAGAAAAACAAAGTTACTGTAATTTAAAAACATTGAATAATAATAATAATAATAATAATAATAACAACCACTATTTATAATATTAACTGTTCATAGAGAACAATAATGCCCAGATTTTATTTGAAGTCTTAGAAACAACCAGAAACAAACACATGATCTTTGAAGCCGGGAGTATTTTCAAGAGTATTTGCCCACAAGTGTGTGGGCAAAACTCGTGGCGGGATGGGGGAGTTACAAAGAGCGGTGAGCTGGGTGAAAGCACAGCAAATGGTGAGTGTGTAGGAGAGCAAACACTGGTTTTAGACTTTATTATTCATATTTGTTTAAATCAGATTTTACAAATACACTCTGAGCTCTAAACTAGGATGTTAAACTAGTTGAACACACTCCAGTTGGAGCTGCTCCTACTTGTTTCAAACATTTACTGATCTTACTACTGGTAACTGGAGACTCTACTGCGTATTGGTGGTTGGTGATTCCTTATCTTAGTACACGTGAGGAGGAGAAGATTGTTTAATGGAGACAGGTTTTCTGATGCTATCAGCAGGCCTCACTCGTGACAGAAAATATACTTTTTTCTTTTTTTAATCTTTAGAACATTAATCTTTTATTTTACTTCACTCTCTGGTGTTGACCAGTGGAGGGTAGGTTTCCCCTCTGAGTCATGGTTTCTCCCAGGGTTTCTTCCTCCACCTTTTCCTCGTCTCCATCACCGTTGACCTGCACACTAGGGGTTGCTTTGTGAAAATGTCAGTTCTAAAAAGCTATGTATAAATAACACTGAGTTCACTTGTAGCCTGAACAGGAAATGACACACTGAGCTGAGAAGAAGTAAGTGTGAATAGTTGCGTATGCTGTAGCTCACTTGTAGTGGCCTGTTTACTTTCCACTGAATGATCTTTTCTATTAATCTTGACTCATTGTTTTTCCCCCCTTTGTTCATCTACACTTTGCTAAAGCTTAGTCTGATGTCCTTACAGCAGCAATGCCTGCATCATCAGTCAACATTTTTGAATATTATTAACTTCAAAGAGATGGCAAGTTAGCACAGGCTGCTCATTAGCAGGGCTGATACAGTCAAAGGCTATTCACGGAATGTTCCAAATAACAGGAAGGCAGAGGGAATTGGGGTCCGATAATATTTGTTTTCCATGATTCACGTCAGACAGAAGAAGGTTAAACGGGTGCAAGAATGCAGTGCTAAAGCCGCTAATCATATTGGGGAAGGAGGTTGTGGGTTGCCTCCACGTTTTTAAGGCCCCGTTTTACCTAAATCAAACGAGAGAAACATTTGACCCATCTTATATGAGTGGTGCAGTGTTCTGGCATAGGGGAAGCTCTTCACATTTTAAAGAAACATGAATTTTTACATAGACTTTAGGTTTTAGCTATGATTTTTGTAATGATGACATGAATAGGCACCTACAGATGTTCAGTTCTCTTATGGGCTCTCTCATAGTGGAAAAATCACTTCTCACAAGGTGATTTATGTTCAGCATGGAATAGCTGGGCAGAGGCAAAAGAGGCAAACTCCTTAGAGTTTTTATTTAGTTTTGAGTTTAGATTCAGTTTAGAATTTAGATTTTTTTTTTTTTTTTACTCCCCGCAACACTTTTGCTGCCCCATTATTCAATCGTTGTGGTCATATTCGCTTACTTAATCCAGTCTTGGTAATCTCAGGCTTGTTTCAGTCTCAACATTGTTTATATCATTATACCATACAACTTTATTATCTCTTGGTCCTCACATACATAATACTTGTTCTTGGTGGAAATAATTCTCCTCATTGAGTATTCAGTCACATTTTAAAATTTTCACTTTTAATTTTTGTTTTGAGTAGCCCAAAATATGATTGTGAGCATAAAATTAGTTAGAAAGCAGAGCTGGACAAAGACAAATACAATCAATCAAAAATCAATTACAAATGGATTCTTTATATTGATATATATGATAATATCTATACTAGTTTTTGGTCTTGACTCAATTTGTCCAGGTCTTGATTTGTTCTCACCTAGAAAACCACACAATGTTAGAGTTCACACTGTGCCACACTAGGGGCTAAAAATGAGCCATAGGATGAACAATAAAGCAGTCAACAGGGAACCACCCTGTAGCTGTAGGGGGCGATTTCCTACTGTCCTCTCTGCAGCACTCTCACTAAAACAGAGGGAAGGATAGGCACACGTGATATAGTGTGTTTATTACTCACGCTCTCTCACTTTTTAGTCTGGAAGGCTGGAATGTTCCACTCTCACTGAGTTCCGTTAAAGGGGAACATGAGTTTGGACAGTTGGGTGTGTTAGTGCCTGAGGCCAGTGCCAGCCAAGGCTATATACATGCAGGACGAGGCCCAGACAGTTTCATGGGTGCAATTGTCCAGACCTTAGGATGATGTTTAAAACGTCAGTGTGAATATTTAGAACTTGAGTCGCCCAAGTTGCCCTCGAGAGTTTTGGACAATCGCAAGACATCTGTCAAAGTTAATGAATTTTTCGGAGAAAAGAAAGACTGCAAAATAGACATTGTTCAGGACACAAATCTGGCTCCAGTTCTATCTCTAAATCAGACACGCTTAATCTTGAGCTCTCATAACTCAACCACAGACATATGCACACAAATATACACTCTCAAAGACAGCTCTTTAATGCAAACAGCCCACTTCAAAACTATGCATAATACCAAGGAAACCAGCGTTGCTGGATCTTGCTGTTTATTTTCTTTAGCTCTATGTCCTCGACTTACTGCTTTCTCACACTCATACCACAACTTATCGGTTATGTAACAGGGGATTCAGCAGTTTTTAAATGTACTTGGAAAATATGTTACTATAAAGACTTCATTGAGAAGTGCAGGTATTCATCACAAGGGAAAGAAATCAAACACACCATTAAATCTTCAGGAGTTGTCAAGACATGTTTAGACCGTGTACCAACATAGGCCCACAGGCTAGCATTTATGACATTAGTAAGATGTTTGTCATCAAGAGAAAGAATGCATTGGATTGCACATGCAGTTATGAGTTTGTGAGCACTCAGATCAACACAAGAGTTAGATAACTTACATGTGTATATTTATTTTGTCAGCTCCATTATGAGTCGCTCCAAGAATGGTATGTTGAGGTAGCTTGCATCTAAACAAAATATTTACAAGTGCTTGAGTCTGGACATACTAAATGGCCTGTGAATCACAGCAGACTACAGGCCTGGTCATTCTCCACCATTAGCAAGTTTATAGTATTGATGCACTCCTCAAAACACTCTCTTCAGTGCCCTCTCAGGAACTGTCAAGGTAATTCCTCCCCGTTAGCACTTTAACCCTGAAGAAATGAAGCACAGCTGACAGTCAGAGGAGAATTTGGTCCCTTAAAATTCTAGGAACTGCATTTTGGCCCATACTTCATAACATCATAACTTACATATGATGTAAAGATTAAGGGGGTAATGTTGGGTGGCGGCCGATAGGGGTCGTCCCCGGGTTTGTTATTGGTGGCGGGATTATTAGAATATGTGTATCACCTGGGTTTCATTTATGTTTAAATGAATGTGTGAGGTTATTGGTATATATATATAAAATATATCTAAGTTCAGTCTAGGGGGACCAGGGTGTCGGCCCACCGATACACATGCGTGGATTTGGTGAATGTCTGTTTCTTTCAATAAAGTACTCCAAAATGGAGTGAGGAGAGAGTCGGCTCTGTGACAACATATTAGTCTCGTATAAGTTATGAAATATTTCTCATCAGACTTCTGACCTCACAACATTTTGGCTGGATTATTTTGGTACAATTTAAAACTGAAATGTATACAAATGTAACTGGAGGATAAATGAATAATACATCAGGCTTTTAAAATTGATTTTTTCACAGGGCCACAGGCCACCGTGGCCCTGTTTTCTGCCCATACCTCTCCAAATATATCCAGTTAAACTGCTCTATTCAAAGTGATATATCAATATACCCCAGTACTTACATAAGTAGTTTAAAGGTAAAAGCAACAAACAAAGGTAAGAGCAGCAAAAAAAACAGTATCATATAAAAATTGTGGATATGTGTGGGTATGTGTATATATATGTTATCCCTAAATAGACTGTACTGTAGTTCATGCACATGCGATTTCTTAGGTATGCACTGTCATTTTCTTTGGCATAAGCAGAGTAAATACAGTAATGAATTAATGGATAGGTCCATGCGAGATACATTCCAGCGCATCAGACAATCAGCAGCAAGGACGTTCTTGGACTGGCTACATACAAGCCCATGTCTGGGCTCATTCAATTACGGTGCGTTTGATTGCCTTTCGTTCTGCCGCACCCAAACATAAACAACCGGCACGAGGACGAGGGGGCATGGCGGACGAGGCCCGGACATCACAAACGCAAAAAAAAATTGAATATGTATAGAGGAACACATTGCACATTTATGGTAGTTTATAGGGATGCACCGATCGATTGGCCAGCGATCGGAAACGGACGATTTTTTGCCTGATCGGTCTGATCGGTGATCTCACACGTACTGCCGATTTCAAACCCATCTTGCGCATGCGCTTCACTTGCAGCACAGACACGCGCGCATTCAGGCTGCGTTCACTGCGTTCACGGAGGCGTTTCTCCATGAGCACCCACCATTCAAATCTGCTCAACAGCGATTGGTTGCTGCTGCAACAAGACAAGATACGTCTCGTAAATGAAGCCTCGTGGGGCTTTCAGACCAAACGCGGCATGCGCTGCGCTTGCCGCAAGGGTTTGCATGTCCTCTCAAAAAACTAGAAGAACGCACTGCGCTTGCCGCAGGGCTCAGCGCAAAAGTAGGCGTGGTTTTCTAAACTCTCCTGTCCCGGCTAACAGAGTTAGCACTAGCTCTGTTAGCACCATAAGAGAATATGCTGTGGGCTTTGTACATTCTGAACACTCAGATACTTTTAAGGTTAGCTTTTCCTCCATACCCGTTTTGTGTGCGTGTGTTTGTGTGTGTGTGTGTGTGTGCGCACCTGCGTGTTTGTGTTTAGACAGGGCAGACCGAACACTAGCCGGCTTCGGTGCTTTGATACTATTATTTAAAAGAATACAATCAATTGTCTGAGCCTCTTCCTCTCTGCCCTATGCACAAGCGTTGAGAGCGAGCACTTGTTTAGCTTGGCTGGAAATATGGTAAATGAAAAAAG
>JBBPDH010000151.1:4254227-4267377 GCA_037974565.1 Clupeocharax schoutedeni
CCAAAGTTAGAACACATTTATCTTGAAAAGTTTTCATACAAATCTTCTCATATTTTCTGACAACATTAATGATCACAGGATTATGAACCTTAATGGGTTTTGGTGATGATATGAAAGTGAAAATGAAGTCAGTGAATTGAACATAAATGTATTACATGTTTTATTACAGTTTTAAAAATTGATCGTTGCATAAAGTTGCATAGAATAAAAAACAAATCTGAATGTATATATAATATATTATGTAACACTATGTAATTGTATCCACCCACCCATCCATCCATCATCTAAAGTGCTAATCCTGAACCAGGGTTGCATGAGGTGCGGGAGCCTCTCCTAGCACTCATAAGGTGAAAGGTGGAGAAACACCCTGGTCAGCTTGCCAGTCCATCTCAGAAAGTATGTAAAACAACAGCAATGTGTCTTGGCTTCAAAGGAGTAAATACACCACATAATTAAAGGAACCTGGTCAGCATCTGCTGGACTGGGGTTTGCATGCCAGGGGAGCAGGAGGTGGATGGAAGGGGAAAATGTTATTTATGATATATTGTAATCTGACACAGCAATTTAATCAGAACCAGAGATCAATACAACATTCATGTAGAGATTTAAAAAACCCAAAGCAACTGAAGAACGGCTTAGAACACAGTATAATAATTACAACAGTAATTATTATAACACTGTGACTACATTTGCTTGATTCAAATGTGTGCTTTTTCTTTTCTACATGAATAAAATCCATATATAATATTTTCATGAAGAAATTATTTGAATCAGAAAATGAACCCTTTAGAAAATGAATCCCTTTAATCAGGGCAGCTGACGTGTTCTTAATCACACTGTACAATAAGCTCTTTAAACCTAATGTTAATTTGTGGGCTGCCTTAAACGTTCACTGAAATTTAAATAATGGGGAGGATGTGAAAAACAGACTTTGATTTGTTAACTTGCTATTAGAAATTCTCAATTAAAATGCCACTTGTATTCGGAAGAATGCTGTTCAATAAGTTTGAAACTTTGTCTATGAAACTTTGTCCATGAAACTTTGTCCATGCTCTGCAGCACATGTGAGAAACCCATTCCTCCCAGATGAACACATGCAGATTAGGAGTGTCCTTCTCTGAGGCTTAATCACTGGCAAACCAGCCAGGATGTTCTTCCAGCTAAGCTGCCCTGGACTGGCCTTTTTTATTATGCCTTCTTTTCCGGCGGGCAAGAATGTCATCTGTTTCAACATCTGAACCACAGAACATCAACAGAGCATACAACCCCCCAAATGATGGCCTAGTTAATGTTTTCTCAACTTCAATTTTACAGTTTTTTGGCTCTGGTGATGTCCAGAGGGTCAGACAGACAAGTGCTATGCTGTGACCAGTTCTCTACCTCTAAATCTAATATTAGACTACTCATATACAACTTCAAAATGGCCTTTTTTATAGCCCACCTACAGAATATTCAGTCAAGTCCATAATTACTGGTAAAAAAAAGTGTCCTGTGGCTAAATCTCAAGACATGATAAAAACTCTATGTCCCAATTCTAGAACTCATTTTTAACCAAATGCAATTGAAGCAGGTTCTTATATATACTTCAAGCATTAATCATTGAATTCATTGTTTGTCTCACTGGGGTATCAACATGAGATCAGCCAGATGTCAGAATCTTTTGAACTTGGGCCTTTGGAAGATCTGGAGAAATTCTGTTTTGATGAGTAGTTTCAGATTGCTTGCTCTGTGTTCTCTAGTCTCTATAATTTCTAATACTAATGTAGGTATTAATACATTCTTGATTGATTCTTGTTCTTGTAGATCACAAATACTTCAGTTAACAGTTAGATGACACAACCCCCAAGTGTGACATTACACTAAACGACCACCAAAAGTTTGACTGTGGGCATCTACCTAAAATTACACAGTCCAAACAATATCAGTCCTTCTTTGTGAAATATATAACATTCTATTGTGATTGAAAAACAGTTCAAACCACTTTTGGTTCCTAGGTGTAATTTAAGCTCGGTAGTTTATCACAAGCTGTTCCCATTTTCAGTCATGCACACTGCTTCCTAAATAGCTTTCCAAACCCTAACATCTCATCTTGCCATTAAGTGCTCCAAATTGCAATTTCACATGGTGATACTGGCAATGGTCTCTTCAGGCCTCGATAGAGTCTGAGTAGAGCACTTCATGTAATAGGAGCCATGTGTTTGCATTGTACATTATTGGCATACCTGTCTGTCTGTGTCCTGCCTGCCCTCTCAACCACCAGCTTCCTCCCTGCTGAATCATTTAGTGTGATATTTGCCTCATAGAACACCATTGACTGCAGGAGGGGTCAACTCCTGCCCCTGTGCTCAGAGATGAATATAATTTCTTACCCTGTCTACTGTATGCCTTTAGACTGTATTTGGCCCATTCATGCTATTGTCTGCTGGGGGTTTAATAGGGAGCTTAATGTGTTGACAACGCAAAGCCTGGTTTGAACTGCTAAGTTTTGACTGCCTACAAAGCGCTGAGAATGTGCAAATATTTTCACATCTGTGTAAAGGTTATGATTAGGAATTGGAAGAGACATTCGATACCATCAAATGTTGCATGCTTTCATAATCATTAGATGTTTAGGGGGTGCCAAACAGTTATTTTTCTAAAGCCTTCATAAAACAGTGTAATGTTACACTGTGGAATCCTTTCTTTGGACATTCTTTGTTTTATGAAATTACACCTCAAGAAATGTGACTAGATTCCTCAAAGTCAGGGCCAGTGAAAGAGATTTGGCTTGAATTTTCACCACAGTCAGAGATGTGGCTGTGCAATCTTACAAATCAAGGTCCCTTAAAGGTGATTATCCTGGATGTATTTTTCTAACTTTTAATTAGTACAGAGTACATTTTTAGTATTTGTCGCGATGCTGGGGGCTAACCCCCCGACACCGAGAGCTAACATGGGAAGCACAGGCAGGAACCCAGGACTTCATAGTGCGATGTATTTATTAAATATATAATAAGAAAACAAAACGAGAGCACGAGGGCTTCAAAAGCAGGCTATGGAAATTACACAGCGTAAATACACAGACATGACTCTAAAACGCAAGACACCTGGGGAACACTAATAGGGAACAGGTGAAGGGGAACACACATGACTAGGACTACAAAAGGACTACAAGACATAAGGCACGTGACATAAACAAAACCCTGAACACATATCAACATAAAAGTCCTTCAAAGGTAAAACAGAAAATAAACACAAACAGTAAACATATCCTCATACGTCCTTCAGCCGTGACAGTATTAGTACATTTTTCTTGCGTATTTTTCTGTAACATTTGTGTGTAACAAATGCATTTTTACATGACCATCGTCCATTTTTGTCCATTATTGTAGGGATCAATGTAGGGAAAATATTTCACACTGTTCACACTGTGTGATGTACTGTGGTTTGTTCACATGTGACAAATGATTCACTTTCACTTCACATGGTCCTTCACAGGGCAGCTGGTATCCTAGTGGTTAGGGTATTCGCCCTGCGACCAGAAAGTTTGGGTTCAATTCCCAAGACCCCTAGGCACCGCTGAGGTACCCTGAGCAAGGTACCGTCCCCACGCACTGCTCCCCGGGTGCTGTATTCGTAGCTGCCCCCTGCTTCATTTGGTGAATGGGATAAATGCAGAGGTTGAATTTCATGCTGTTCACACTGTGTGCTGTGGTGTTTTCACGTATGACAAATGGTCAATTTCACCTAGGGATCCTCCTGGCTTGTCTGGGTGGCAGGGAGATGATGACACCATCCACCCCAGTCTTGGCCTAGTAGGCCCCTTTTGCCAACAAATTAACGCTGAGCCTACTCTTCTAATGTTTTATAAGACTTGAGAACACAAAAGATATTCTCATTCGTTTCACAATGCATAACACTGCTGGAGCCTTTGAAAGAAAAGCCCCACAGCATCACAAATCCTCCACAACATTATTTACCTACCTTAGTCTTTGGAGACAATGAGCTCAGTTTTAATGACTGCACCCTGTCCCAGTTAAACCTCCAGTCACATCTGGCAAAATCCAAGACCTAGATGCCAAAAATGATAAATAATGTCCATATTTATTAATTAATTCAAACAATTATTATATTTAATAAGTTGTCTATAAGTATAACATTTTTGCACAGGGCACATTTACACCCCCCATTATGTTACAAATCTGGCCTGATACTTTCAGCACTGTTTATTTTGTTACCTACTTCTTTATTGTACAGTGGTTATGTTGTTTATAGGTTTATTACCATTCTTAAGTGAATGTCACTGTGAAGTAACTGAATTATCTTTACAAGCGTAAATTATGTTTAATATTACAATAAAACCTTAGCTTATTTCTTGCTAATTTACTCTCAAAATTGTCTTGGCTGTGTTTATTATTACATCACATGGCTAGATTAGGGTATTTTTAATTATCCTCATTAATTATGCTAGACTTTATCTGCTAGTAAATGTTTGCTGCAATGTGATCAGCTCCTTTTTTACCGCTGGCAATGATTTTTTCCTGTAGTTTACTAATTCAGAGTAGAACAGTTTTCCTTTTAAAGTCCTATAAAGACAAAACTTTTATTAAAGGTAGCTAAACTGTAGGGGGTCATATTTCATAGGTTAATATTTCATAAGTGGTTCTCCTTTAATGCAGGTCAAAAGTATTCTTTACCTTCTTTTTTTTTTAACTTTGGGCAATTAAGTGCGTGCGTGCGTGCGTGTGTGTGTGTGTGTGTGTGTGTGTGTGTGTGTGTGTGTGTGCGAGCACCTCTGTCACTGGACCATGTCTCTCTCTGAAACCCAAGCACATTGTCTGCCAGCCCGGTCTTGTGAAACTATCATTACCACCCCTGAGATAAGCTATTATTTCGTCTGCTGATGGAACAGAAATACCCCCTGGAGACTACACTGGCGAGAGGGCTAAACAAACAGTGCATGACCAGACATGGCTGCTTTTAGATTAGTTCTAAATATTGACCATGACGTCAGTGTACCTGCAGCCCTGCAGAACAGCTGGAACTCTTTCTTCACAAAAAAAAAAAAAAGTGCACAGTGCATCGAAATTGCATGGTTCAAATGTGTCAGCAGCTGTAGCTATATTGGTTGATAGGCTGACCAACTCATCAGGTGAACAAATTGTATTTCCTTTAAAACAATGACTGCCCAAAGTAATGGAGTGTTGATATTTTCTATTCATGTGGAAATGCTGTAGACAATTCACCCAAGAAACAGTCCATTACTGTTTTACCTGTAACAAAATCAGTTTGTGTTCCTGGTATTGCATTGTAATCTATTAGCCCTCTAGAACTGTTGGATACACTGAATTATTTCATTGCTCAAATAAGCAATGAGTCAAAGGGTATAAACATACTTTATGTGACTTTAGATGGATGTTGATGGAACTCCACATGATACAATAATATTTCTCATCAACTCCTTTAGCAGACATCTGTACAAATATTCATTTCTTCTACATACAATGTTAAACATTTCATTTCAAGACCCTACCCTTATAGACAATTATGATTTGCCATTTGGCTGATTCTCTAATCTGAAGCAATTTCCAGGCTAATTATGTTGCAGATGTAATTAATCAGGTATTCAGAGTCTTTCTCAGGTATTATTAGTACAGCATAGTGTGGCTGCTTGGGTGGGGACCTGGTTGGAGTGCAGTGGAGCACTATGCTATACAAACCACAATCAATGCAGAAGAAGGGTAAAGTTACACTTGCCATTAGTTTTGAACACACATCATGTCTCAACAAGTATGTACAACATTATTTGCACTGCCAGGAGACCTAATGAATAGCACACACACATTTCAAAATATTACATCTTCAATTATTTATTTTGTATGTGTTGAGATGTGTTGTGTGTTCAGTGGAAATAATAATAGTAACATCACCCTTCTTGCCAGTGTACAGTTGGTATGGTGTTGTGTGTAACTCTGTTGTGGCCTTCCACCTGGAAGTCTGAGGTTTGATTCCCAGCTTGGAAAAAAGTCCTTGGGCAAAACTCCCAAGTTACATTAACTTATCTTTAGCCTGATTCACCTGTAAGTTGTTCTGAAAAGAGCAATTTTGTCCAACAGAGATTCATTGGCCTTGGGTCATTTTCTGTGAGCAGCATACATATTTTAATTATAAAAAAAAATGAGTGGCATTTCAATTCATTAATGTGATTTTACAGTGGTAAAGAGAACACATTGTACATGTTTTGTTTATATTACTTGCAAATGGGATGAAGTAAACATCTGCTGAGAATTTTAACTAAAAAGGATTGAATATGTTGGTTTGAAAGCCCCAAAATGCAATTGGGCCACCAGACCCAGCAGGAATCCCTGTGTAAGCAAAATTGAAGACCCTTGCAGGGTCACAGCAACTTGTTTTTGTAAGCTTTGACGAAAGTATCATTGCCAAAAACACACCAAGCAGCTGCGCAATTAAATGTGTTCCTCAATATCATTTTTTACCAAAATAAGTAAACTAAAAGAAATAATCTGTGCTGATGTGACATACACTGTAACATGGGGAGTTTGTCTCCCCATACAGTAACAGCCTCAGCCTCAGTGATTATTTCTGGATCACAAACACCATTCCAACTCATCCCAGAGATATTGGGTGGAGCTCAGTCATTCCTGAGGATGCAGCTCCACACCTCTACAGCCCAATGCATGGGTGGTTTATACCCCTCTAGTTGGTGCTTGGTGTTGGGCATGGAGACATTAGGCTCATGTTTAGCTACTTTAGAGTGCCCCATTCTATTGTTTGTATTAGTGTAAAGTGTCCATTTGCCATACATGAACACAGTACACAGTGTGAACACCTCAAAATTCTCTACATTTAACCCATTTACCTGAGTGCTCCCGAGTGCACCTTGCTCAAGGGTACCTCAGTGGTGCCATTACCAGTCATGGGATTCAAACGTACACCTATCCAATCACAGGGACATCAACTAAAACCAGGCCTCCAACTGCCCACACATATGTCAGCAATAAGTAATGAAGTAATTGCATCCACTAATAGAAGGGTCTCGGATACACTACAAAAATAATCTGTTCAGACAACTTAAAACATCAAAGCAGGCTACATAAAAACAAGTTCCCCATAGCTGTAACACGAAGAAGTATTCATTATTACTATTGTATTTGTTAAGGAAATCACATAGTTAATTATGACGTATTGATGAACCAGGTCTGTCGACATTGGAGATTAAATTCCATAAGCTTGGCTGCACACGGAGACCCCACCTGCATTTCCAGCCTGCTGGTATTTGTTTTCATTCAAGCACAGCACACAAATCCAAACTTGTCCGTCTGCTGCTTAGCTCTGTCTCTGTATGTGTGTGCTTTACTGATATATCATTTGAGCTGCTTTTTAAAATCATTAAGGGCATGGCAGAGTAAGACCTGTAGAGGCTGTTCTAGTATAGAGGTGTTCACTGTGCCTGTCAGACAAAGCTGGCCTTTGTTTAACACACAAAGACACATCTGCCCAACCAGGCCTGGGCATATTTTGGGCCAATATCCCCTGCAGCTCATATCAGATTAAGGCCTCATAACTAGGTGTCAAAAGGCAGCTTTAGAGGCCTCTGACAACATCGTTCTTCACGCTGAGGTAAGTCTGGAAAATGCTCAGCCTGGAACAAACTAGTCGCCTTTTAGTTTTAGTTTAGTTGGAACATCATTTACAGATCTAGTAGCAATATTAAGAGACATATTACAGGCAATTTGTGAATTAAAATTAAATGCATTATTTTTTTTGTAGTTGGCACAGTTGAAAAGTCTGTGAAAAAGGTAGCTCAGCTTTCTTTACATCAGTAGATGCTGTTGTGTACCCCCTCTCACTTTTTATACACATGCAATTATAGTGTCATGACACATCAGCCATGTGGTCTTCAAATCAGTCTCCTTTATATGTCAAATATTTGTATGGTGCAGCTATACAACACAGGATGTACAGAATAATACTGACAGAATAAATAATGGTGGTGTACTCTGGTGCTGGTGTACTCTGATGAGGAAGAGGAGTGAAGTTCTGTTGTTACATGAAATTGTTGTTACATTAGTAATCGTGGTTGCACTATAGAGATCAAGAATTAGTGGATGATGATATAATGCTGACAATTTTTATTTTGTCACCAGTAACTGCTAAGTACAAAATCATGACTAGAACAAGTCAGAAATGAACTGGATTGAATTAGTATAGTAATGTAGTAATGAGTTACTCAGTAGTTGTAGTCATAATTAGTTGTTAAATGAATAAAAAGAGGTATGGTAACAAACTATATTGACACATTAATTAAAACATTAATTTGAAGGCACAAAATTGGTCATTACCCAAAGGGTAAAATAGCATAGTATTAAACAATGCCATTTACATTAATAGAAAAATGCTTATAGTTTTATAATATTAGGATTATTATATCACACTTTCAATGTAGTTCTACTGATATTGGTAGATCTGCAGGTATTGTTTATTACTAGTCTCTAAAATGCATACATTACATTTACATTTTTACATTTGCATTATATTTTGTTTAATTTCCATCAGTAATTTCAAATGGACTTCCAATTTTGTGTTTAGATGACAAAAATGAACCATATATAGGAAGATATAATTAAAAAGACTAGACAACACAGTAACCTTTCATCAAATTATATTAATTATAAAAACCATATTCTACTAAAGAACAAAAGTGCTATATGGATTGAGAATATAGAATTTCTGTATTGATTTCAATGAGTTCTGAGAATGACAAGAACAATACTGAATTATCTTCTGTTGTGTTGTGTACAGCAACTTCTGAGAGCCAGGAACAATTAGGGAGGAGACATTTTGTGTCTTTATAAGCCCACTTACTATTCTATGGCATTATTTGTAGCATTATGTTAGAGATCACAGTGGCACTGGAGTGCAAAGAAATAAGAAGTGATGCACCGAAAGGATTTTTTGGGACCGAAACCGAAAACCGAAATTGGGGGAACACTTGGCCGAAAACCGAAACCAAAAACTGGAAACAAAATACATTATTATTAAATTATTAAAAGAATCTGTTACCAAACTATAGTGCAAACAATGCACTATTTAATATATAATATCACATACATTTTATATTTTTTATTTGGCCCCACTCATGAACAGCCTAAAAGTATCCAAGTGCATTTTAATATTCTGAACATAGAGCATGAACAAAGTGCATTCAGAGCAAGTGCTTTAAAAATTGGTGAAAGAACAACATTCTCTGGAGTCCTATAGTGTATTAAAACAGAGACTTGCAGCCCATATCTTAATCATAATCACTGGAAAACTTTATTGCCTTTTCAGGCGGAGTGTGTGTGCTCTAAGGGTCTTGCCTCTTCTGTGCTTCATACTCTGTCCCTTTGTGGATGCACTCTCTCTAGAAATTCCACGCTTTACAAAGGGCTTTCTGAATGTCTTTCTTATGCGGGTTTCCAGTGACTGCTACCAGCTCGGGTTGGTGCAACACTACTCGCTTTTTTACTTTTCTGTATCTAAAATCTGAACGTTAGCATTAGCGCTAGCATTATTGCTAACTAACTCTAAAGTTGCTTCTTTAAGCCTTGTCTGGTAAGCCAATTGACTCCGTTTTGTGACAAACAGTCACTAACCAAGAAATAAAAGCCCTCTGGTTTCATCCCCATGCTGGCAATTGTAACGATGCTGTGTTGTTTACATCAGCTGGCTGTTTCTCAGAATGTTTGGTTGCTATAGCAACCAGTGGTAGTGGAAAACTGAACGTCCGAAACCAAAGAAGAGAGTACAAATGAACTGGACAGAACCGAGCTGGTACCATTCAGTGGAGAACCCCCTTTAGATATATGGAAATGCGCCCACCCTAGAAGACAAGTTGACTGAAATCCAGTCTGGTGCGTGCAGTCTGCGGTTGTTGATTGCATCATCACTCTTTCGGTCAAGTAAAAAAAATATTCCGGCCAATACCGAAAATGCGAATATTCGGTGCATCCCTAGAAATAAGGGTAAAATCCATCAGGACATTGATTTCCTTGCTGTGTCACTGAGAGGTTGAGTCTAATTGGATAAACAAACAGGTCCAGTCAAATATGCCAGACATGCTACTGGGGAGGTGTGACATACAGGACCTTCCAAACCAGCTGTGAAACAGAGATCTCTTTTTATTACCTAAATGTCCTTGGCAATCCCAGTTTCCAAAACATGACAAGTCAGAGATCCACGAATGCGTAGCCTCTTGAGGATGTCAATGAAATATGGAAAATTGGTTGCATAACGAATTCTGTATCTTGAGAGTTTTTTGGCTCTGCTGCGCATCATTTACGCTTGTGAAATCTCTCCTCTTGACCATGAGTCTTTTTAAGCCTCTTCACCTGACTTCCGTGCCTGCTTGTTAGACAAACTGATATTTGACCTGCAGGTGAAATGAGTGTGTGCCTGCTTTTTACAAGCCAATATAAAGAAGCATTTGCAAGAAGACAAAAAGCAAAAACAGACAATACAGCTGTTCTTTTTGGCAGACAGTTTGATCTTAACATCACTATCTGCCACCTGACAAGAGCGATCATAATATTTATTGCAGTGGGATTCTATTAAAGGGTTTGTTGCTGTAAGTCAATGTTTCCACATTCTGCTCCCAATTCCTCTGGCACTTCAAGGTTTAGATTTCTCATCCACAAAACGCACAGCACTAAGAGGTCTCTTCATTTAGAAGAATAGAAGAATAGTCTTTGTTTTCCCTGTTGCAGGAAGTATGAAAAACAGTTTGGTAGCTCTTTATGGCATCATAATAATTAAGAAAATAAATAAATAGAAAACTTTAAATGGAAATGTAAAATATAACCAATATACAGAGGAAAAAATGGAAAAAATAAAACAAAAAAACCCTATATACCCAATACAAAATGCAGCTGTAGTCAGCCCACATGCAATATAAGGTGTGAAGTGGAGCCTGTTCAATGGCTAAGACCTGCTCTGAAAACAGATATTACACAGTCATGTAAGTGAATATTGCACAGTGTCATGAAGTTATATTGCAATATTTATTTTTGCATTCAACTCACATTACGCAGTTATATGTAGTTGTATGTCTCTATTAAGACTTATATTTATATTTATATACAGCATTTGGCAAATGCTCTTATTCAGAGGTGCTTTGCATTCTACACAGAAATGTCCTTCACTGTAGTAAACCAAGACTAAACCAAGATCAAAGCTGCCAAAGAAATGGAGGACAGGTTTAAAAGAAGTTTTATATGTTTTTGGCAGGTATACATAGTTATTAGCCTTAGTTCTCAGTGTAGAGGTGGGTCTTCAGTCTCCATTTGAAGATAATGAGAGTCTCAGCAGTTCCAGAAGTCAGGGGGTATTCATTCAACCATTTAGATGCTAGAACCATAAAGAAATGGTTGCATGTCTTTGACCTTTGGGAAGAGGTGGGTCAAGTCTGGCTGTGCTAATAGCTGTGCCAAGGTTCTGATCAGAGATGACAGGTAGAATAGTGTTGGACCATTTTTGGCTTTGTATGCAAGGGTTAGAGTTTTAAATCTAATGCAAACAGCCACAGGAAGAGTATGTTGTAACAGAGTGGTGTGTGCTGCTGCTTTCTAAATCAGCAGTAAAGGCCTGGTGCCTTTCAGAGGAAGACCAGCTAGCACTACATAGCGTTATTCCACTCTGTTATAAAGAAGGTACCAGCAAGTTATAAAGAAGATACACCAAGATTTCATGCTTCTTGTGTGGAAGTGATGACTGCATTTCTACAAGTGATGCCAAGGTCAGGTCATGAGGATGCAACCCTTGGGATGTACAGATATGTTTTGTTGGAATTTAGCTTCAGACGATACACTGCCATTCATACAATCCCCTAGAAAGCGAGTATATAAGGTAAAGAGAAGATGACCACCAGTGGTAAGTCTGCTTCGGGCAGAAATGAGCTCTTTTAATGACACTTGATAACTGCGTCCCTCAAGGTAGGATATAATCAACTGTCAAACTGGATTTCTGATACGTGAGCACTGCACAGTGTAGTCTGCTGAAGGTGCTGTAGGTATCACTGTAAATGCTAAACTAAGTCAAATGGAGTTACATAATGAATTGTACACAAATTAGTTTACTTTCAGAATAAACGGATTTGAGACAGTTTGACAATTTTGGTGTCAAAAAATGACAAAGTTATATAAAATATAAACAATGTGATTTTTTTGCCCAAAACTAGTCTCTAAAACTGACAGGCCTGGGAATCTTGAGGATGATACCACACAATTTTAGATGTGCATTTGATGGTGTGTATAGGGAATATGTGTGATGTCCATGGGAATACCAGGGGCAGTAGCTTGTGGCAATGCTCAGTCAGGATTTTCAGACAGCCTGGCGCTGTTTTTGTGCTGGTGAGCTCACAGGGACCTTTGTCCAGGAGCCAAAACCCACGAGGGTTAGATTAACTGTCACCACCATGCCCGGATTACAGACCGTCCGTTCCTCTGTGGCATCAAGACACACTAACGTCCCTCACCAATGCTGGGAAAATTATTTGGAAGCATTGGCCAGATTAAGGTACAGAGATTTCCCATGCAGACTGTCAGTCAGCATTTGGCTCTGGTTCGTTAAGGTTTATAGTTTTTAAGAGGGTGTAGCTAGCAGTTGTTCTGCTCTCAATTAAGTGATCTGCAGTTTGTCCTTTCCTGTGTGTTTACTGTTTGAGCCTGAGGGAGGATATTTTACTGTAGTAGCCCCCCTTGGTTTGGACTTTGCTTCATATGTACATACATACAATGTAGGCATATCTCAACTATGATTAATAGGAAATTAACTATTGATTAATAAATATTAGGGCTGTCAGTAGATTAAAATATTTAATCGCGATTAATCTCATGTTTGCCCTAGTCGCAATTAATCGCACCTTTAAGTCTGTACCAAATATACTGTTTTTAATACTCTTATCAACATAGAAGTAGACAAATATGTTTGCTTTGTGCAGATTTATCTTTATAAATGACAAAAGTGCAATAAGACTGTAAATAAGACAGTAAACAAATAAGGGGATTTTAACCGCAGTGTTCTCTTTAACACAGTCACACAGCTGAAGTTTAAATATTTCTGTAAAAACATTAATGTAATCAAATCAAATATAAAACCAAAGCTATTTGCCACT
>JBBPDH010000151.1:4267477-4283191 GCA_037974565.1 Clupeocharax schoutedeni
CTCTCTCTCTCTCTCTCTCTCTCTCTCTCTCTCTCTCTCTCTCTCTCTCTCTCTCTCTCTCTCTCTCTCTCTCAGAGCTCTATCACCAGCTATTAACTTTACCCCCCATGGTGACCATGAAACTTGCTATGTTTGACATTTTTTCTATATGCAACTGAACATAAACAAATTATTTACCCCAGCAATTCTGGTACAACATTGGCTCTCTGTGTGTAAAATTCCATGTCTATGTGTTGTGCTGTAACAAGGTGTGAAAGGGATGTGAACCCACTCCTGTGAAAACAGTTCACAATTCATTGCTAAGAACTGCCGCAAACACATAGCAGAAATGCTTTTGAAATACAGGTTAACTTTCTTAACTATGAAAAAGAACATTCAGTTTACTTCTGGCCTCAAAAACAGTATCCATCGGAATAATGTGCCATGATCATTACTGATGAAATAATCCCCTGAGAACCTTCCAAAAAGGTGGAAATTGCGACTTTGAAAATGGCTAAAAAATGTAAATGTATAGAAATGAAATACCTTCTCATCTAATTAATTTATTAACCCTACAGGTGACCATTCTTTTGCCTCTCATCCAGAGTCTGTTTTTAGAAGATTTTTTCCCCCAGTGATCTAACAGACAAGCCAGCCAGAAAAGTTGATATTCAAGTGTTTTTTATACTTTGAGGATGAAGTAAAAGTTTGGATTAGATCTAATACCTTAGACAAGGACTTCTATGTACTCCTGGTAGGAAATGACATAATAATTTATGATATTAGAAGCGTTATAAATCTTTGAGTGATCTAATTCCTCTGAAAGTCACATTAAATGGTCTCATGCAGCTCTAGCCTGTGGTGTGCGGGTAGTTTTATGCGTTTGCATGCGTGAAGATCAAACTACTGAGAGCCAAATTTCAAAACTCTCAAAGCCTGCATAAACCTGCTTTAGTGACCTAATTCTTAAAACTGCCGCAGTCAGAATGAGCTGGCTGTCTAGAACACTACTAGTAACCACAGAGACACTGGGTTTAATGTATCATTCTGTAGAGGATTGATGACAGCCATCTTAAATTCACAGATTCATAGATAACAGATAGTGCCAAGTAAACAACAATAGGACAATAAATAAATGAATGTTGGGCAACAATGTAACATTTTTAATTGCAATTATTCAGATGATTTTCTGCAATTAATTGTGATAATCGCATTGTTATATATAAAATTAATTAATTAATTAAGTATGGCTATATGTATTCTATATTTAACACAGTTAAAATATTTCTTGTAAATATCAGCTTAAACATTAATTAAATAAAATGAATATAAAACCAAAGCTATTCCCCCTTCTAGGGCATTAACATTTTATCTATAGAAAAACAAGTTACCCTCAGAGTCGATAAGCCACAATCATATCCTGATAACAGGCACCTTCCGAGAAAAAGCAAGTTAACATTTATAAACCTGTTTTTCTTTTATCAAAAAGCAACTTCCATTCTATTACAGGGGGCAGTCTCTCCCTGGAGCTACTTAGGGTTAAGAGTCTTGCTCAGGGACCCAGTGGTGGTGCTGAAGGTAGAATTCAAACCCACGACCTCTTGGTTCGGAGGCAAGTATCTTACCCACTGAGCTACCTCCACCCTATCCACCCTATTCTCTATCATTTTCAGTGAAAAGGAATAAAGACACAGCCCCTTGTGGAAAATGTTGAAATTTGGTCATGAAGAAATGCAACTACCACCTATACATTTCCAGCTGGCACTTTCTCTCTTTTCTGCAATGCAATAAAACACTGTGATTCCGCATGTATTAGCACCAACTCTGATATAACTGTGAATTTGAAGGGTTAAATCGCACAAGTCACATTTTTTCCAATTTTAGGACATTGGTACCACACTTTTAGTGCAATGGTTCAATAAAGGCAGGTCATAAAAAAGTAATTGGCATTTATAATTGAAGTGATTACTGGTATTTTAAGCTCCAGATTTTTAGCCTTGCTTTGAGTGTCCCTTTGAGAATCCTGGTTTTCCTCATAATGCACTTTTTCAGTGGATTTTAAAAGGAAAGCCAGTGGTATGTGGGACATAAAGAGCCACTTTATACTCCTTTCGCTGCTTTCGTATATCCTTCCATTACCACACCCTTCCCCAGCCAGCGAGGGTCAGGCTGTGTTCACTAACGTTTGAAGCTGGCCTTATTTGTCCAGGAGGGCAGGAGCTGGAGGAAATTTTTCCTACCCTAACACACTTTGATTGGTATCAAAGCACTTTTCTGTCTTCTCAATATCTGCAGAAGCATACAAATAGGGACTGTTTTGGAATGTGTGTGTGTGTGTGTGTGTGTGTGTGTGTGTGTGTGTGTGTGTGTGTGTGTGTGTGTGTGTGTGTGTGTGTGTTTATGAGAATGTTCTTCTCCTCCCAAAGGAATGCTTCCATCAAGTGTAAGTGTAGAGACCGCATCTATCTCCTCTTACTTTGAAATCAAACGCTGGATGCTTTGAATGAATCAGTCATCAAGGCCTTCCTGAACTGATGGGAGCGTTGTGCTGGTTTTTCCATTTCAGATTCAGTTGGCACTGAAGACTCCTCTGCCTGCACCATTATCACATCTGCTAATGATCATTTCTGAAGTTTGAACAGGGAGCCTTTCGATGCCCTGGCACAGTGTTCTCCTCTTGCAGAGCTGATGAAGAAACATGTTTATAGTCTTTCTAGGTATGGGATGAGTTAATGGAAGGACAACTGGGTCAAGTCAAGTCAAGTAGGTTTTTACTGTCATTTCTGCCATATACACACAGTACATACTAAAAATGAAATGACATTCCTCCAGGACCATGGTGCATCACAAGAACAAAACAGAATACAAGACCACAAGTGCAAAACAGGACAAGGAGCTCGAAAAAGAACACAAGAGCAATAATACAATTAGAGACGGCAAGACAATGTTCTGTAGGATTTTACAACAGCTATAGCGAGGATCAATACAGTATGTGACTGGTTCTGTATTTTAGCAGCAGATATAATAGAAGTTACATGTGCAAAACAGCTATAAAAATGGTGCAATTTTAGCAGCAATACAGAATAGAAATTGTGCAAATTGTAGCAATGATCAGGAGAAACATCACTTTCTCCATCTGCAGGCTGAACTCTAAAAAGGGGGTAGTTTGGGGTAAATCCTCAGACCTCCTAGGCCATCAGGTCATGGTCATATTCCACAAATGCTTCATACATTTTTATATAGTAAGTATATAGTTTGAGTGGACAAATTTTGGAATACCGTGAAACAATACATCTGGCCCACTTTAACCAATTACCTGCAGAATACACAGGGTGTCCTCAGGTCTCGACATACAACTGTCTCGACATACAACGTGTAGAGTTTACGACACTCACTCCCATAACTAGTTTGATTTTACAACTGTTATAGGATAGATAGACTTAGGCTAGGGTGTGTTTACACTAACACCAAAATTCAGTTTACATCAGTATTGAAGGAATAGACAAACCTGTCAGTTTGTGTTGTACCCCCCTGTAATATTAATTGTTAAAGTTGTATTAAATGTATTTCATTCTACATGCCACTGTCCCAACAAACAAGAAAAAAACATCAAACAGATTAGCAAGGAAAGTGAAGAAAGTAATCCATAGAATGTACTTGATTCAAACATTATGCATCACGTAAGATACGCTACTGCTGCCAAAAGTGAACAAAATGTTCTTAATATGTTTTATTCATTATCAAGCAATGCATCACCTTTTTCAGTACAGCCCACTACAGAGCAAGCAGATTGACTGCCTGAAAGGTCAAAATAGGTCATCTTAATACAGACAGTGTTCAAATGACATACTGTTCATGTGCATTAATGGTCACAGCGATCAAAAATAGGACCTAATATGGTAAGGGGGGAAAAAATCAAAAACACTTCAACAAGAACCATGATATAACTAAGTGCGTCTGTATGGTGCAGTTAAGGACAGCGGACATACGAGCATGAGAGTCATCTTCATCTGTATGTGTCAGTCATCATTCACACACACAGCCCTTAAACAGTATTTGACTCGGAGGGTACACGCGTTCATACATGCCCTACAGATCCCAGCAAACTGCAGGTGACGTTCTCAGTGACGTTCTCAAGAACAGCCAATAGCACCTTCTTAATCATACATTCCTGTAAAAACGGAAGCCTGTAACCATAAAATCACAAGCATTGCTCCGTCATATTGCAGAAATACACATGCAAGCACACAGGATGTGTTTTTGACACACCTTAAAATCACTGTATGAAAAAACATCGTGGTAAAGTTCAGCTTCGTAGGCTGTAATTTGCGTGTCACTGTATTAGTGGTAATACTTCAGCATATGTTCATACAATAAAGCTTCCAGCCATTTCCTGGAAACAAAACTAGGTCTTGACAAATAAATTGCCGTGGCAACTTCACCAGGATTTTGACCTCGGGGTTCACTGTTCACACTGTTCCCTTCCCATTTGAGTACCAGTACATTCCTGAGTAAAAGTGCATATATTGTATAAGAAGGTATAATAAATCAGCATAACCCGTGGCTGTAGGTTTACACCATCATTTTGATTATCCTAATGTCATTTTAATATTGCTCATGTGTTCCATCTCCCAAAACAGCTACATGAGGCTATTCATCCAACATTTATAGGCCTGTATGATATAGGTTAGTCTTTCACCAGTCCTTTTCAAAATTGATTTTAAAGTGTTAATTTCTGACAAACATACAAAGATTTGATTTTAGCAACATTTCTATCAGGTGTTGATTCCTGGGTGCATTCCGAAGGATTTCTTCAGTTATTTTTGACCCTGATTTGTGTGATTTACAGACAAAGAATGAATTGTTTGTATATCCAAATAAATGGTCATTCTACCGAAGAAAAAATTCCCTGTGTGAGCATGTGAGACTGAACCTTTGTGCTCCTAGCTTGGTGTTCTGGTTGGACTGACAGAACTCCTTTTGAATATGAGTCATTTATTGACCTGTTAAATGACTCATATTAAAATGACCAATGTGATACTGCCATTTAAGGTTAAGAGGGCACACTACTGTAAGTTTCAGTATTTTGAAAAAAAATATATAATTTCCCCCTTTTTGGTCCTCTTCCAAATTCCTTGCACACTTAGCAAGGCATTGTCTCATCATTTGCTGTCTCATGTGGTCAACAAGGGATGCTGAAATATGATTGCGGTATGTTAGCTTAAGCTAGCATTACTGTGTCCCCAAAGCTTTCTGGTTTAATCTCCATTATGCTGTCGGTGGTTAAAGTGATAAATGTGACTCGTTTATACCTCATTAGACAGTGTGGCATTATGGCATTCTGTCTGGACTGTAGGTCAAATGGTTGTACTGAAGGATTTGGGATTTAGCAGCATAATAGAGACAGTGTAACTTGACTTGGTCCTGTCAAACCTGTTGAAATATTCTTATAGCCTGTAACTGTTTCCTTCAGACATTTTGAAGCTTAATTGCCTGGAGTTTTTGAAACGTCTAAGACTGCTTTGTCAAGAGGAAGTTTTTGGGGACAGAGGAACCTTTGAGGGCTATGTGACTGCTGAGGTAAAATTAATGTTAGAACAGTTGGAGAGGGTTAGCAAAATACTCTTTTTGAGCCATGAATGGTAAAGTTGGCATTGACAAGGTGCAGAGCATTATGACACCTCGACTCAGCACCTATCTTTTTCTTGTGGGCTTGGAAAGCTGCCCATTTGCAAATTCCTCAGTGCTCTTCTGCCCATTAGCAATTGCTTTAGAAATGAAAGCTGATGAGGCATGCATCTTGTCAGCAGGCCATAACCATCACTACCCCCACATCAGTATGAAGTTCTTAGAAATCAAGAAAATCAAGGTCTTCATATATAAACAGCTGCCCACATCTAATGAAGCCTTTTACTTTTGTCCAGGGTGGGTTTTTACTCTGCTCTGCGATTTCTTCTTCATTGCTTAGTTTTTCTCCAGCTTTTCAGAGCAACATTTGTTTAACGTAAAGTTGCTTGCAGAGTGTCATGCTTTATGTTACTGTCCTGCTCTGTGACCCTTAAAGTTTTTGTTAAAAGTCTATTTATTGTCCCTGGGGCCTTAAGAAAATCTTGTGGAGGTACAGCAGACAGCTATCGATAGACTTCTGGCGAGCACTCAATGCACTTAGTGTTTGCTGGAAATTCCTATCATGTGAAATGTTCTCCACATGTGGAATACAATTCAGTTTTTGGTAGGAGTTTTAAAGCTTGGTAGATAATTGTTACTGTGGTTTAAGTACCACCAGCACACTTATTTTATCATTCAGTGAGGAGTAACCAGTGTTGTGTATTAGGTGAATGTGCTCTTAGAATGGATTGTGAAACTCACTCCCTGCAGGCCCAGATTAACCCCCCAGGTGAGAGGATATCTTTTTTTCTTACTGGGCTCCACCTCACTCCCAAGCATGCACATCATGAACACTGCATTCCAATAGACCTTGAAAAGTAATTTCTTCTGAATGGTGCCGATGCAAACTTGTTGTATGTCACGCTCCTGAAATTACGTTAATGATCGCCAGAAGCATGAAAAATCGTGGACACGTTACTTGAGTACTTGATTGCAGCACAGCACAGGGCGGATTTTCTTCTGATTTGGGAAACTCCTAGTGATTGGTTCAGTGAGACCTAAAAGGATTAATGGACCTTGGCAATGAATACAAGTATGATAAGCCTCCTTTCTGCTACCATGAAGTCCCAATCCAGTTTGCTTTTTTCCAGTCAGTCCAAATGCTATATTCATATTTCTGTCCATATATTCACATTCACAGCCAATACACATCCAACAAAGTAAAGTATGAAGTAGTGTTTGGATCTGAACTGGTGCTTGGACAGAGCCTACACCCGAAGTAAATCACTATCCAGCTTTCCATTAACTGACCGGTCTTCAACTGACAGACTCACGTTCCTCACATTCTGCCAGAACAGGACAGACTTGCTTTTTTCAGTGCAGGACCCTCAGCACTGCAGCAATGTTGGTGTCCACTTTCCAGCCCGCACTCTTGCCAGGTTCCTCATCAATATGCAGAATCGGATCTCCGGTGCTGCTGCTGAAGTCACTGCTGCCAGGCAAAGTCAAGTAGGGCTACCAACACAGCTGCCACTGACCTACAGCACTCTATAGAGCCTTTCACATATAAAACGTGGAACATTGCTGCATAAATATTTCCGGTAATGCTGGCAGAATCCTGCTCTCACACTTGTATCTAAAGTACAGCATGTGTATGCATATCCAGAAAATTCTCGAATGTTCCCATTAACACTGTGATATAACATTTGATTATAAACTAGACAAACACTTTACATCCTAATAAACATCAAACATCAAATCTAGCATCTAATCCCCCATCCAGCATCAAATCAAACATCTTATCCATCAATGTTGTGGCTTTAATTCACACTTGAGTCTAATAGGCACTTTATTAACCACCAGCTCATGTTGGTTAATTATCTATTTGAGCTACATATTTTTAAAAATATATTTAATTAAAATATTTAAATATTTAACATTAAAATTATTTTTTATGATAGAATTGGTCAAAATTACATTTACAGACATTTGGGTGCAGGCAATTGAGAGTGATGGCGGCAAAAAAAATGACTGAAACTCATCACCTGCATGAAACTTAAACTGCATGTTAAATTGTAAGAGATGCAGTTTAAATGAGGTTTAGACGGAAAATCAGTAGGATATCAGCAATATGGGAATATGACAAGTGGAAGTTCAACAAGAGTGCCGTGGATGTCCTGTATATTTTTTGTTTAGAACTTGTCACAGTATTTCCCTTTACAATACAGTAAGTCAGAATCAGAAAACAGTATTGATTCCAGAGTAAATTGCTAATGTTACAATTGCAAAGACTCACAGAGATGCAGAGACAAGAACAATATAAAATATGAAGTCTAAATACTTCAATTAAATCTCTACAGAAAATACTCATGTATCATGTATCTAATGGTATCTACACAAATGCTGGGTATAAATACTATAAATACGGAACTTGCATTTGAAAGATTTACTAGTGCATGTAGTAGAGATCAGTAGTATCTCAGTCACATTAACAAAAGTAGTGAAATTCACATCTGACAATTGCACATAATAAAATACAGCACATAATGAAACGATAATGAAATGACCAAGAAGGTGAATTGGTGTTCACTGGGCAGTTGGCAATGCAGGACACTGCTTAGGGACCATGAAGAGTTCATGGGGGACGTAAGATGTTTGATTAAAACACTGTATGCTATGCTTTCAGCTAAGGTTTTGCTTACCAACTGTTAGTGAGCCAAGTATATCTGTGCTGGTGTGTTTGAAGTGGGAAGAAAACACCGTGTGCTGTTTTCTTTCTGTCTGTGGATAATAAGTGTGACAAAAAAGAGAAAAAGTAGTTCGGCATCAAAAACATTTCATCTGTGCTTTTTATTGCTTCAGGTTATTTAACTGTCCTTTACCCATAGACCAGAGCCAACTTTTTCCCCTCGAGTCAAGGGTTATTTTTTTAATCTGTTCTCCTAATTTTGTTTCTGGAGGCACTGAGTTTATTGGTCTTGCACTTTATTTATTTCCCAGAGCCCATGATGCCGGAGGTGAGATTTTCAGATTATTCCTTTGCATGTTCACAGCTGTGGCATACTGAAGCTATTGGTTTAAGTGTTTTGCTGATCTATTTCAGGCTTGAGTGGATGGGAGATCTTAGTTCATCTGCAAAGTGGTGAGACTTGGCTGAGAGGGTAGATGCCAAAACTCTTTAAAACTACTCTGAGAGATTTTGGAAAGTCATGCAATCCACAATAGGCACAGAATGCACAGTGCTATATGATTCACACTCTTGACCATGCTAATGTATGCATCTACCATCAGAGATGAAGAATGCTTCTCTCTGTTGCCTGCCTGAAGAAAGACAGTGTGTGTCTGCACATAATGACTGGATGCATCTGCCAGCCGCTCTGGGATAATGAATTTCAGGCAAAAGGCGAAGGTGAAAAGAAAAAATGAAAACTGCTTTAGGACTTCTTGGAACTGTATTTGGATATGTCACGCCACCCTAGTATTTGGTTGCTAATATTGTGCAGCTGAAGATTCAGTTGTTCTCATTTTTCAAAAGAAGAGAAGACAGATGTCGACATGGTGTTGACAGCAGCATTCTAAAAACTGGTCCACTTGTAGTCCAGGTTCCATACTGGGTTTGAATGATAAATTCCCTAGTATGATCCAAGTTCTGAGTTCCCAGATGTGAAGCAAATGCACTTGTTCTAGTTCTTGTTCTTGTTCCTTTTCTTGTTTTTTTTTTTTTTCTTGATAATTATGAAAACAATTCCAAAATATTAATTGAACAATGCCATGGAAGAATGTGAATGTGAAGAATCATTTACAAGGTAATGAAACATAATTATAAAGTTCAAGAAATAATCATTGGTAAAGAACTTTAATGTGAAAGTTGGCTTCTACCTCATTTTCTTTCTGTGGTTTTTCTGCTTCATCTTCTTTCAAGACATCATCCTAGTTTTTGTAGGAAGCATATGTTTCCTTTCCCTTCTGAAGTACTCTTGTGTTGTGTATCTGTATGGAGGTGGATTACAGAGTTACCTACATGTAGTGATGTATCTAACACAGGCCTGTTCTGTGGCTGGGTTTTGACCTGCAGCTCTTAGAGCAATTCCACTGACACACAGTGTGTGTCTCCGCAGGTGCTCATCTGCGTTGGAAATAAAGAATCGACTGTAAGTCGCCTCCACTTCTCCCCCCACCCACCTCCCCTCAGCCCTGCCCGCGATTCATCATTAAGTCGGCTGATGAAAAAATAAGCGACGGGGAAAATCGGGAGGGCTTCTAGGTTTACAGATTTTATGAAGCACCTTTCATAGGCAGAGGCCACCCCTTTCTACTGTAACACTCAGCTGTCTGTTCACATGGTGAACTGGCCATTTCTCCAGACTGGCAACTATCCCAGTGCTAGGAGTCATCAGTTCAGACTCATAATTCTAACTTTGACCTTCTCTTTCTTTAAGACCCTCTCCTCCATCTCTTGTTCTTCTTATGTTCTTTCAGAGACTTCTTCTGTGCTCTTCTTTAATCTAATTTAGCAAGCTCCTTTCCATTCCCAAGCCACAATTCATCCAACTGTTTCTCTATAGCGCTTAGAAAATAAACTACCATCCAACTCCGCTCTTCACATCTCCACCCGGATTTGGGTGGAGAAGGAAAAAGTGCCCCCTTGTGATTTCAAGCGAAGTGTTTCTGAAATGTTTACATGCATGTCCAGTGTCTCATACTTTCCGTGGGTGTTTCTGTCCCTCCCATGTACCCACAGAAGGGTACCCTTGTATGAAAGCATTTAAAAATCACACTCCCACCCTGCGCTACCTTAAACATGGATACCTTACTCTTAAAGACCAGAGTCAGCGGGATGAGCAACCTTGATGAGCTCATCAGCTGTTTATGACTATGAGCTGTATGTTTTCTGTTTTATATGAAGATACACAGCTTACTATTACCTAATTACAGAAAACATTTTTTTTAACCAAATTCCAGTTAAAGATAATGTAATCCTTATAATGAATACCCCCCAGTTGTTTTGAAAAGCAACCCATGAGTGAGGTTAATATTACATCACAGTAATAGTATTTCAAGTAAAATGTCTTTCCTAATACTAACAGGATAAAGATCTGGGTTTACTCTCTAATAACATATTTTAATAGCATTTACAATATACAGTCTTTCAGAAATAAAGCTGAAAACATAAGGTATATAACACAATATATTATTATTATTAGCAAATAGAAATATCAACCCTGATACTTTTACATAGAACAATAAATTGTATTTATTCATTGTGCTAAATAAAAAAAAAAAAAACAAGAACACATCCTCAGATCATTGAGATGGCTTCTGTATATTTAGGGTGGAGCATTGTCCCATATCCTATTTTTTCATTTTTGCTTTCATAAACCCTGTTTACACTCCATGGTTTCATTTATTTTATTTATTTATTTACTCTGAATACGCACAAATACATAAATATGGACCTTGCATATGAGTGAAAGTGAATGTAGTGTACCATTAAAACTATATTCAAGGTTCACAGTTGGACCCTAGGGACCATGTTGTATCATGATGAGGGTACATTTATATTCTTTGTGTAGTTGTTTCCAGGGGAACAAGAATACCTGTGCAATTACCCTTTTTCTGTAGTTTCATTAGTGGAATTAAAAGTAGAAGAGGCCAGATGCTATCAATTCCAAGAGGAGTATCACATCTGTGTGTTTAAATAATATGCAAAGAATTTGCTTTTAGGGATGAGAGTAGTTCTCTGGGTTGTCCTGTGCATACTTGCTGTACATCTTTTTTTTACTGTCAGGGTCCTGTTGTGAACACCCTATAATAGAGCTGTCACAAGTGAGCATGTTCAGGTCATTTGTGGTCATTATCTGGTCGTTATAACAAGTTACATAATGGAACATAATGGAAAAAACACTGCTATTTGTTCAAAATCACTTTTCTTTTTTTAACAAAGACGAAATCACCTATTCAGTTTTGCACGAAACAGATGGCTCTGATTTGTTGCATCCTCCTGAGCAGATAATAACCATTTCACCACCAGTGTCTCTCTACTGCAAATGTTACTGAAAGCAAACTGGTACATCTGTGTGTTGGAACCCTTTGGGGTGATCTCTGTTATGTAACTTTGCCACCTCACCTGGTGGGGCAGTTTCTGTGTGAATCGTTAAAAGTTATGAGTTCTTAAAAAGCTCCAGGGTGGAAGTGGTGTCTTGAGAAGCTTCCAGACCTCACCATGCCTTCTTGGTTAGCTGGGGGATGTTTTTCCCACTAGGTCCAAGATGACGCCACATTCTTAAATGAAGAGGATTTTAACAGAAACCTATTTTAGCGTCTTCCACTGGCTCCTTTAGAAGATCCTTATGCTTTACAGAAGGTGATTTCTTCTGAGAAGACTCATTTTAGGCCCCTGGAATTGATTTCATCATCAGTTTAAAGACCTAGTGATTCAAAAATTATTATTTTAATTGTCCCCAAGATGGGGTTAATAAACAAAAAAACAGGTTCAGAGTTCATTCAAGCCTTCAGTAATTTTGAGCCAGATCTAGTTATTATTAAGATTCTATTGTTATGCTTGCTGTTTTGGTATTCATTTTCACAAAATTCTAAGCAACCGTCCAAAACTGAGGAGGTATTTTGTGCTTTATTGGGGCAGCTGTTGACCTAGAAGGTAGGGAGTTGCCCCTGCGGTCAGAAGGTTGGGGGTATGAATCCCAGAACTGCTAGTGGCACCTCTGAGGAACCCTTGAGCAAGGTACCGTCCCCACACACTGCTGTGTACCCACTGCTGTGTTCCTGGCTGCCCGCAGAGAAAGAATTCTGTGCTGTTCACACTGTGGTGTGTTCATGTATGACAAATGGTGACTTCACTTAATGTTTACAGAACACTTTAGAATCCTTCATTTAGATGTGGACTCTAGACCCTACAGAGCATTCCCCAGAAGCCATGGCACAGGGTTAGTAGTCTTCCTGAGGTTAAACTGGCCTTCGGACAAACTCCATGCCAGCTCTTTCAACCTTCAGAGGAAGAGCTGGCGTCATTTGGTTAGTGTCATCATATTTTCGATCCACAAAAACACTTCAGGCTGTTCCAGATTTGACTGAGCTTTTTCCTTTCAAAACACTGGAGGAGCATGCCATTCCCTCTGTTGTGTACACAGCAGTATTTCATGGAATGAAAATATTTTAGTTAATGAAAAAATGCTTTCTCCATTGCTCTCTCTGTGCATGAGACTGGTTTTAAATGGTTTACTTTACCTTTGTACTAACTTTGTCAGAGTTATTTTAAAAACGAACATTAGCTCCTGGGATGCCGAAGCAATTATTTGAACCTCTGTCCTATGAGAGCTCTACATCCCTACGTCCCTTTTTTCTCCAATACATTCTTGATTATGCACTTTAAATGGCTTTGAAGAAAGAGACTTAATGTACTTTGTGTTTTTGTATGTTGGCTTTTTACTGTTTATTACACAGTGCATTTGCAAATTGAGCTAAAAAGGAAAGCTAAAAACGGTGGATAGTCTCACTGCTTTTCACACTGCTTTTCTAAAGCCTGTTTCTTCCCACTTTTTTTTCACATGGTGGCTTGGTGGTATGTCTACGTTCCTCATTTTCCCTGAACTCTCTGCCTCCATGCATAAAGGTATCTTTGTGATAGTGGGCAGCCGAAGGCATGCGAGGGGCTGATGCTTGCAGCCAGGTTCCTCTCCTGCACGGCCTGTTTTTGCAGGCCCTCTGAACGTCTAGTGTTAACAGCGCAGTCAGGCCAGTTGTGCAAACATGCCTATCAAAATGTTCCGCCACAGTAAAGGAGGTGGGAAAAAAACAACCGCTGTCCTACAAGTCCACATTATCTGTGTGCAAATACCTCACTGTCTGGATGGGTAAATGTACCCAGCAGATGTACAGAGTCAAAAAAATACTTCAACAAATTACAGAATATTCAAAAATCATTATTTTAATGTCCCCAAGATGGGGTTCATAAACAAAAAAAAATAGGTTCAGAGTTCATTCATGCCTTCAGTAATTTTGATCCAAAAAGCTAATGAAAAGTGAAACATAATAGCCTCTAGTTAACATACAATTTCCTGCAAGACATTGTTTAGCCATAGCATTTAATAATAGCAAAATAATAATAAACACAGCAAAATAATGGCAAGCTCTAATGTTTACAAGATTCTTAGCCCAAGACAAGACAGCAAACTCTAATAAATGCAGCAAAACATTCACTTTCACTTAAAATGATCAAAAATGGAGCTGCAGTCTTACCACATAGAGATTTTAATGCAAAGCAAATGTGTTATGATTAGTTTCAGAATGTCATGCAGACTGAAAGCTGTTAACCTCTTAAGGCCACGGATTAATTGTTGGTAAGTAATATGTGGAGCGCATGGAAGCTCATTTCCAAAAAAAAAACAAGTACGTGAAATATTAACACCAGATCTTAATAAGAGATAGGAGATATTGCATATTCATTCATTCATTCATTTTCTGTAACCACTTATCCTTACTAGGGTCACAAGCAGGTGGTACTGTTCCATGCAGGGGGGGTACTGTACCCCACAATCAAGACCCAGACCCCCGCCCTCAAAGAGACAAAAATAGCAGTCTGGGGTGTTTCTTAAACGTGTTATGAGGGTAGTACCCCCCAATTATGGAGGTGTAATTCACACTCCATACAGGTACCCAGAGCCTATCCCGGGTCTACGGGCGCAAGGCAAGGACTCAACCTGGGCTCACGCTCACACCTACAGTCAATTTAGAGTCCCGAATTCACCTGACATGAATGCAAACTCCACACACGACCAGGACTTGGATTCAAACCCCCAACCCTGGAGGTGTGAGGCAACAATGCTACCCACTGAACCACCATGGGTCTGATATTACATATATTTTGATTTATCATAAATATGAGAATATAATGTACTCTTTTTTGTTTTGTTTTGTTTTTTACATCAAGCAGCTTTAAATATCAAGTAATTACTTTTATTACTTTTATAAAAAATGACAAATAAAGTCATCATTGCAGCTACATCATCACTATTATAAAGTAAATCATCCTGATGATATGTAAGTCATAATAGTAAGTCATAATTATAAGAACTCGTCACCATGAGATGTAAAGCTTGGGGTAATGATGAGGTAATAATTAATTGAAACCGAAGAATTTCAGTGAGGCTTAAGTACTGAACTGAAAAGTAACACTGGGGTTTGAAAAGAAAGGTTTTGAAAGGTTTATTATTCCTTTGGAACATTTGACAGAGCGCAGGCAAACTGCTGTCATCCAGTAACAGTGTTTTAATCACTTTGCATTCAAAAGTTCCTTTTTGCTCCAACATGGACAACAGTTCTCATGTATGGTGATGTGGTTAGGATATTTCATGGAGCTCCATGGTGCAGCTTGAATTGTTTCTCCAGCATGAACCTAAAATCTGTCATTTTCTTTTTCATTCATTTTTATGAAATGTTCATTCATGGAGTCTTCCTCAGACCCAAGCTGTGTAAAACTGACCTACTGCAGTATTTAGATGATAATAAAATGTTTTTGCACAGTTTGTTCTGGTAAAACAATACATATTTGCTGCACTTAAGGCTTTTTATGTTTAGCCTGGCCATAGACCAATCTGTCACCTAACAGACAGTGCTCTGCAGCCAAGTATTATCTCTTTCTGCAGCACTGGAAATCGGCACAAGCTATTTGTTTGGAAAGCTGTATCCTGCTCTCTGTCTTTCTGGCCAGTATTTGGCCATTTTTAAGTGAAGGTGACACTGCTCTCTGGGCTGGCCTGAAATAAATCTTTCTGTTGCAGTGACAAAGTGTGAGGCTTGCAAATCTTTGTGAATATAGCGATGCTGCCGGAGTTGCTACAAGATTCCTATTAGAACCTTGTATTAGATTCCAATAGATTCCAGTTAGATTCCAGCCAATATAGTCTCTCATAGTTTGTTATAAATTATCATAAGACTATATGACTGGAATAGAATTCAAGATATAGTTCAAATATAGATGCACAGTATACACTCACCTAAAGGATTATTAGGAACACCTGTTCAATTTCGCATGAATGCAATTATCTAATCAACCAATCACATGGCAGTTGCCTCAATGCATTTAGGGGTGTGGTCCTGGTCAAGACAATC
>JBBPDH010000151.1:4316811-4339338 GCA_037974565.1 Clupeocharax schoutedeni
GGTGCTGAAGGTAGGATTCGAACCTATGACCTCTTGGTCTGGAGGCAAGTATCCTACCCACTGAGCTACCTCCACCCTCAAGTATAATACACTATAAGGACAAAAGTATTAGGACACCTGTTTTTCAGGGTTTGGGTTAGGCCCTTTTACTTCCAAAGAAGGTCAATCTTAATGTTTCAGGATATCAAGACATTTTGGTCAACCCCATGCTTCCAACTTTATGGACACAGTTTGGGAAAGAACCTTTTCTATTCCAGCATGACTGTGTACTAAGCGAGCTCCATAAAGACATGGTTGAATAAGTTTGGTGTGGAAGAACTTGACTGACCCACACAGAGCCCTGACCTCAACCCCATCCAACACCTTTGAGAAGAACTGGAATGGAGATTGCAAGCCAGGCCTTCTCATCCAACATCGGGGTCTGACCTCACATGTTCTACAGCATGAATAGGCCCAAATTCTCACAGAAACCCAAGAAGAGTGGAAGCTTTTATAGCTGTAAAGGGGCCACAAACTCGATATTAAAGTCTATGTATTTGAATACAACATCATTAAAGTCCCTGATGCTGTAATGGTCAGGAGTCCCAGTACATTTGTCTATAGTGTATATGTTTAGGATGGTACCAATAAGTAGGTGATTATTTATTAATATTATATTTATTAAGGCGGTAATGCATTATTACTTCAAAAACTTTTTTCCTTTAACCCTTTTAGGGGACTCCTTCACTCAGTTCAGATTTTCTGAAGAGAAGGACTGGGAGATGGATTCACTGGCAGTCAACCAGGTACATCATCATCTACAAAGAAATAACAGCGAATTAGCATTAATCATCGATAATTATTGGAACTCTTGTTAAAGATAAGCAAAGAAAAGCATTGTGGCTGTAGAGCTAATTTGATGAGAAAGATGTCTAATAAATAGGGTGTGTTTTGTAAAAAAGAATAATTGTAATATAGTTTTCATTCTAAAATTATAACCACAGTGTGGTTTACAAAAAAAACAAAACACAAATAAGAAATAGAATAGCTGGTGTCTTGCAAATAAAAAATACAGAGCAGCTTTTCACATCCATCACACTAAACATTAATGTACATGGTTTACAAAAACAACAATGTGAGGAAAGAATGAAATGTCTTTCACATAAAAAAACAGCCATTTTTTTGCTCTTCTCACAAATAGAAGGAGCGCCACCAATTCCAGCCAGAGAACTAGCTCAGCCTGTTTGAAAGTCAACAAAAGCCACCAAAGGTCATGTGATTCACAAATGTAAAATATTTAACAAGTGTCCTGGCTGTTTTTGTTAAACGTGATACAGACAAAAGCTTTATTGCTGTGCTAGTTTTTGTGTTTGTAACAGTTTGTGTATGTTTCTTATTTGCCAGCCCCCCGCATGTTTGATAGTCACGCTTTGGATTTGCAAAGCAGTCTGTTTGTGTTTGCATAATATCAAGGTAAAAGGATGCAAAAGAAAAAAAATGATATAAAATGCAGTCATTCAGGATTAATCACAATCTGTTCGGGCAGTAACAAAATTCAGCACTTTTGTGGTAATACCACATTATTTTAGTACCACAAAGTATCAAAAATCTGTTAACCGTCAGTTCTGACTCAAGCAACAGCCTTTTCAGTCGGTAATTTAAAAGAAAAAAAATGGATTGCTTAGAAATAGTGGTAAAGGTATCACGATTAAACAACGTTAAACAATTTCTAGCAATAATTTAGGTATTAACTGTGCAAATATTTTAAGTTTAGGTGTAAACTATTAATGTATTTACATTGTACATATTCTTCCAAACAGTGAAACATAGGGTAATGTAGGTTGTGTAAATCAGGTACATGTCCAGACAGCCCTTCTAATTAATGAATGCGTCTTTAAGGTGCATGCTGACACTGGTGGATGCACACATGCAACATTCTGTGACACTCTAGAGCAGGGGTGTCCAACTCCGGTCCTGGAGTGCTGGTGTCCAGCAGTTTGATGGTTTTCTGAGCAGGGAAATCACCCAAACGTGCTGGACCACGGCCCACCAGGACACCCCTGCTCTACAGCAACTACGTCTTGTCCCTATGCTCAATGTTAAGCATCAGCTAGAGTACATGGCCCCCCAGCACTGGTCTGTGAAGTATACACTGGAGTGATGGAGCTGGACATGTTTTTGTAAACAACCTGTTTGCAAGTGTGCCTTCACTGGAATTTTGACAATCACTGGCAGTGACATTTACTAAGCATCAATCTATAAATCTAAATTTAAAGGGTACCTTTGAGCTTGAACTGTAGTGTGTGTGAGTGTATCATACGCCAAAGAAAATCTAAATTCTTGATTTTTTAATTGGCATTTCCTTCTACAGGTGCCGGCACTTTTTGTGGATCTAGAGGCTTTAGTCCAATCTCTCCAGGAGCTCCCCCTCCACCAGAGGCTCAGCCTGGAGCCTGATCTTATTCAGGTAACAATAATACAATTCACTTATTTGATTCGTTTGGTTAATGTATGTGTATAACAGACTTTTAGCACGAAGCCTTATGTTTCAGGTGACAACACCAGTAGAACTTCCCTCAGTAGGAATGCCGCACAGAGTAGAATCGAATGTTTTAGGTGGATTCAAGCCTACTGTCCCAGCATGCTGTAGTGGAGATCCAGTTTTGGGAGGTGCCTGCCATGTCAAACCTGCTTCAGGACCTGGTATATCCTTCCTGGCCTCCACAGCTGTCACAGGCCCTGTAGAAGATGGTGACAAGGAGCTGGATCTTCTCCTGGGTTTACAAAAACCTGTAACAGAGCTTTCTATAGCAGAATCCAAAACCTCAAATACAGCAGAAGGTGTACAGGAAAAAGGTGGGTGTCAAGAGCCTGGAAGGGATAAAAAAAAGATCTGCTTGTTATGAATTCTTCATTTTGTGTTGAGATTGCTGATGTATCCTCATCATTTTTAGAAGCAGTAGATGAGAATGAAGAAGAGGTGGTTGAAGTCAACCAGGCAAAAACAGAAGCTGAGAGCAGCCAGCAGAAGGCAGAGGAGTCTGGGCCTAAGAGTAACTCAGTAAAGCCGGAGATGACGGAAGAGGATCTTGAAGACTGGCTAGACAGCATGATCTCCTGATCCAAAGAACTAAAATGTGGTTAGTGGCCTGGACAATGGCATAACACTAATGGCTTTAAAGGCAATCTGATAAGAGCTTATCTCTGAGCTTGCATCAGCATTAAATCTTTGGATAAGAAACAATAATGACCCGCTGTGAAAAGCCAACTGATGTCTTAAGAACAATAATGTACAGATGCTCTAGGAACATATTTGTATTGGTGATCCACCAAAATAAAAAAAAAAAAACCTGGGCCAAAACTGACGAGTGAGAACAGTTTACATAAAACTAACTTGAGCATGCAGGACCTTGTAGCACTTACTGTAGATTACACACTGAATCAACAACAGATAATGTTTGATCATTCAAGACAATGAATTGCACTGCCTTTTGAAGGTTCTTTGCTGTGGTCTGCATATCAAGCAGGATATCATGTTTTTAAATGGTCTCAGTCCTGTGGTTTAGAAGTCATGGGGTATTGTACTCCTTTATGATACTTGGCCTGATTACAAATCCTTTAACAAACAGTGAAGGTTTCACACAACTAATGTTTTCGCACAGGAGAGCAAAAGGAACAAACAGCATTTTTAACATTTCCCTTTGATAATTATGGTCTGATATTTTCTTTCCACCAGGGACGATCAAAAAATAGCACATTTTCAGATTAACTGTTTTAGTAGCCAAAATTCAGCTCGTTCCTAGTTGTCCGCTACAAAATATCAGGCCAATATAGATGAATCAATGCAGTAAATGACAAGATTTATTGCATTGTTTACTTTATTGACTCTTCTCCTTTTCCCCAAAATGAAATACATTTCAGAAATGGCCATACAGCAGTGGTTTACAATTGTGATGTTTTAGTCCAATACATTTGTTACTGTAATTTTCTTTAGCATTGGGTTTTGCTATTGACTTCATTAAATGCCATGGAAGATGTTCAGCCAAGCATGTATCTCCTATTAAAAGAAGCCAAACATAACAGCTGCTGTGATCTGTACTTAAAACAACTAAATTCACAAACCTAATCTAGGCAAGACGGCCTGTCATTCTAAACTAAAACGCAGGATTTCTACACATATGAGAAGGGACACGTTGATTTTGCATAGGCTTTGTCATAAGGCACTTTGACTCTTGATAAACTAATGTATCGAGCTCAGATGATCAAAAAATCTGCACTCGATGCCCCTCATCTTGCAGCTGGGTTTGCCATATCAAAAGGCATTGCATGATCTCTCTATCGAGTTTGTCATCAAGCTTAAATTTTTTGTTTTGTACTCTGTGAATACTAAGAAGGTACTTTGTGCATTTGTTGATTCACTTAGCATGTTTAAAATAAATTAAATCCTTTACTCAGAAATTCTAACTTGTTCATAAAGAATGAACTAGTAGTTGTCAGTATTATAAAAACGCTTACACTAACTGATCCTGAACAGATTTTATGACTAGCTATGCTTAGGTTTTATGACTAGCTAGCTATGCTCATTCATTGTCAGCGTTTTTGGTGGTGTGTTCCTGTATCATCTGTTCACACTGTGCAGTGCGTATTTTTCAAAAGACAGACAGCGAAACATCCAAAAGACCACTGTGGGTTTTTTAAAATGTCATACATGATGTTTTGGCAGGTTAGACTTATGGTTACATTATTTTTGGGGTATTTTTTTTTTCTTTTTGGACAATGTTTTTATTCTTCTTGTGTCTTTTGAATGATTGGGAGGAACGGAAAGCAGCAGGTGATTTAAAGTTAGGTTGAGGTTCTTGTTCAGGTGTAAGTTCGTAATGTCGTTCGAGTTTGGGCTGAGGGCAGTCATGGTTCCCTTTAGCCCAGCTGGTCCTCATATTGTTTGCGGAAGCAGTCTCCGGCCGGGAAGAAGTCCCAACACCTCTCCTGATACATCTTCCATACATACGACTCCTGCACACAAGGACAGTACAGTGGGATGAAAGTCGGTACAACTCTGATACAAAACAACGGTCAATGTCATCACTGTTTTGTTGTCATATGATTTTCTGTACGCACCTGACCCGTGTGTTCAGTTTCATCTTTGTTAATGAGATACATCAGGAAGAAACTGCAGAGGAACAGGCAACAAAGGTGTCATATTCCAGAAAGGGAAATGTAAAGTTTAACATTTTACAGTATTTACAGAGCAGAAATGGTTATGTGAGGAACAGAAGACTGCTGCGTCTGTAGGAGAAGAGACTGTGCTCACAGATAGTTCGCCAGGTTGTGCTCTTGTAAGGTGTGAGTCTCGAAGCCATGTGGTGTGGTGTCAAAATAGTCATTTCCAATCCCGCAGATAAAGCATTTAGTCTAAATTAAAAGGAAAGAATATTAATAAGTAAATAACGTGACCATTCTGTCATATGTGAACAGCACAAAATTTGTCCTCTGCATTTAACCCATTCACTAAGTGAAACAGCAGGCAGCCAGGAACACAGCGCCTAGGGAGCAGTGTGTGGGGACGGTACCTTGACCAAGGGTACCTCAGAGGTGCTTAGCAGTCTTGGGAATCGAACCTACAACTTCATGATTGTAGTGCGAACAGCATAACCACTATGCTACCAGCTGCCCCTTAGTCAAAACTACTACTAATTGTTGCTACCACTCCTACTATTCTAGTAAAATGTGAGCAGGCAAAAACTTACTCTATATGGACAAAAGTAGAAAAAAAAATGGCAGCTCCATAGAACAATGTTCATGTATTCACAATAATAATTAGACATTCCCCTGTATATCTAGGCCATATTTAAACCCTGAGGGTCGTCTCTGATGTTCCCCATACTATAGAGAAAGTGACGCGCCCAAAATCAACGACACAAATTTTGTTTCATTCATAAACGTTAAAGAATAATAATACATATTTTTGATAGACAGCACTGACCTCCATGTCTTCCTTTACTTGCTCTTGCTGATCTCTCAACTCACCAAAGGCATCAATGATCAAACCTAGTTTGAAATATAAATGCATTATGTGGGTAGAACAGTTGAATATTCTGATCTGCAGCTTATTTTTAATGACCGGTATAAGCTGCCTGAACCAAAATGAGTTCTGTGCTTAATTTCTTTACTGACATTCCTTCGATTGCTGTAGAGTAGACCTGTCTGTCTGTCTGTCTGTATGTGTGTGAGTGTGTAACTGGTTCAACAGATATGATGGAATACTGTTACACCAAAACCTGGAAAAAGGAATGCTGTTATTAAGGCAAAAATGCATAATTAATTGTAGAACCGACACTTGTGAAAAGGTCTTTGTCTGTTTACCCTGAATGATGGCCAGCAGGATGACAATGACAAAGAAGAAGAATGTGATATCAAAGAGGATGCGGTAAAGCTCGTAAGGGTCCCCGGCTGGATCCTCAATCTCATCACCAATTCCACCACCAGCTCTCACGCCAACATACATGTGGAACAGGTAGCACTGAGGAAGAGAAGTTTTCAGTCTCTTAGTACATGTTGGATATATGCAGATTATGCATTGCTAATGAGGAAATGATACAAATTCAAATGATCTGAGCTTCAAAAGTATTAATTTATTTTCTTCAGACCCAATGGATAAAGCTTTAACTCACGGTCATCATATCATCACACTTCATGTCAGGCGCATCCTCGTCCTCGCTTTTATTGTAGAACTTGCGGAAAAAGTTGAAGGCCACTACAGTGTACAGGTAGACCACAACAGCCAGCAGGCCCACAGTCAACACCAGCTATTCAAAGCAAGAGCAGAGAGATCCTTTTAAAATCCTCGTTTACACACAAACAATGGGTTACTTTTGATGAAACTCAGACACACTCGCCCCCCGGTGGTGGAGACTTGCCTGCTTGCCATTATGAGTGACAGAGGACAGAATGGTCCTCAAGGTCTTGAAGCCCATGGCGATATCCAGCAAGTGAGCAGCGAAGAAGAAGTTGTTGTAATGTCCCAGAATAGACATGGTGGTGTACCAGATCAAGTACAGGTACGACTGCATTTGGGGAAAAAAAAAAAAGAAATGATACATAAATGTTTTCATTATTAATGTATGAGGCTTGGTTTAAACTTAACTTACGTTGTCAGTTAGGACAACTCCCATTTTCCAGATGTGGTATTTGGTGTCGATAGAGCTCAGCCTGTATGTGAACAAGAGACCAGTGTTACAGACACCTTGTTTGCAGTCATGCCCATAGCTTGCCATTTTAATTTGGTTTGTTCTGGCTTACCAGGACAACAAAGAGGCCTCTTTCACCACGGCTTCCTCCGTGGGATCAAAGTCAAGAGCGCTCTTATCCAGACCGAGGAGTTCAGCAATGCGCTCTGCCCCATACAAATCACCATATTTGTTAATGACCTAAGGAGTAATAATAGGAATTAGTGTAGATACAAACTGTTCATGTTAACAGAAACACAATCTCGAAATGATCCGTGACATACCTTTCTCTTGACAAATTTGTCCCAGTAATTGTTGGGGAATGACCTGAAAGGGAAAAAGTTCTATTATGCAGGGAAGGGGTCCCTTATCTTGCTCCTATAGTTCTGCCATTCTGCAGAGTTCAGCTCTAACTCTATTCTAACACGCTTGACTCTGGTAATAAAGGCCATCTGAATGCAGGCTATTTATTTCAGAGCGTATTTAAAGAGGCCTTACGGAGTAGCAATAACCAAACGATCCCACTGTCCCTTGATGTCATCATCAGAGGGCTGTTCAGTGATGTACAAGCCATCAAACTCAAGCTTTCTTGCAATTTCCTTCTCTCGCTTGAATACCACCAAAGGAACCTACAGTAAATGTGAGATATTGGGAAAAGGCTTTACACTGGAATAAATAGGTACCATCAATTGCTATTTGGAAAGATCTACATTTTGCAAAGTGAAAAGACAAATTACATACCTTGAGGCAATAATATCCCACCACACACAATAAGGCAATGACGGTGTGCAATACAGCCAAGAAAGTCAGAGTGGGTGCCATATAACCAGTGTTTTCCTGAAGTACGTAGTATTCCATCCCACCATCGTCCTCATCCTCATCATCATCGCCCCAAGAACTCTCCTCTTCCTCCTCATCCTCGGTTTCACCAGACACCTTAAAAAAACATGAGAAATCTTTAATAATGTGATATGCAAGTTCCAATTTTCTTCAAAATTATACAAAAACATAGTTCAGTGAAACTAATTTGACCAGAACAAATGCAAAATACCTTGTAGAAGAGCAGGATGAAGTTGATTGCAAACGCCACAAACAGTGCCAGCATACGGAGGTTGTAGAAATTACGAGCCAAGTAGTTCTAGAAAGTAAAAAATCAAAGGATTTATTTAAATGTAATGACACACTAACTTTAGAGTAACCCCCCCTAGTCGCCATCAAATATAAATAATCTAGCAATTTACAATTGAACAAGTAATCATTTATTTTAACACCAAATAATAAATGGGTTTAACTACAAACTACATTCATACTATATAACATACTATAACATAACATTTTAAATATGCCAAAGAATTTTACTGAAAAACTTTGAAAATGCACAGAAACCTGTATATATCAGGTTTAGGAAATACACTTTAGGAAAGTGCATATCTTTACATGAATATTTTATACAGAAATCTGTATTAACCACTGCTACCATAATAATAATAATTTCAACTAGTGCTTTTATAGAAACTTTATATGTGAACGACAGTTAGTGTTGTGTAACATCAGTCACTTTTCATATGGGTATTCATTCTACTCGGGTTTTACCACAGATATTTGAAGCCCTTGAAAGCTACACAAGCATTTAAGTGGCATATCCTTTACTTTGTTTGTTGCAGATTTACAGCGATTCCTATACTGTAAAACCAAACCTGTTAGTCGTTTAGTTGCTGGAAAACCAATTCAGCTCAGATCTAGCTAAACAAACCTCCGATTTCATACTAGGTCAGTTTCCCAGATTAACCACAAATATCCAATGGTTATTCTCTACTGACACAGCAATTTAATCCAAGATTAGACGTAGTCTGTAAAACTGAGAATTTGCAGTCTGCTACACAACTGTAAACTGACTAACTCGCTTAGGATTTAAATTGCAAAGGAATTATAGAGGCTATTCATTAAGAGCTTTTTTTATTGAGTAATTGGTCTTACTAGCATTTTGGTCTTATACACTTCTAAGCCAGCGAAGAAGCTGGCCATGAATGCTGGTGACTCCTCCTTTGATGTGCCATGCCGTTTTTTTGGCGCTGGCTTCTCCTCCGCCACGGGCTCTTCAGGTTGTTCCTCCTTGGCCTTATCCTCTTTTTCCTGATGCTCTGTGCTGTGATTCACAGATATCTCCACAGGTAAGCTCAAACAAGCTTAGTTCATACCAAACATTCAGTTATAACCTCAACCAGGCAAGATCAGATCTTACATAGTTTAAGTTGAAGAAAACATGAAATTAATTACTTACTCTGCTTTCTCTTTTTCTGACTCTTCTATGACAGCTTTCTGTGTGATACACAAAGCAATCTCTTTCATATCTTTTGTGACTGGACATAGAAAACACTGAATAAATCTAATCATTACTGTTCTGTCAGGCACTGAATGAAGTCGTACCTGGCTCTTCTTCTCAACAGGGGGACTGGCTTCTGTGACAATCTCAGAGACATCCCCCAGACCAGGCTCAGCTCCATGTTTTCCCTCTCTCTTAGGCGTTGGAGTTAGGATATCTAAAATGGCATCAGTCTCCATCTTCTCCCCTGCACCAGCCATCTGTACCATTTCCGTAGACACCACTAAATCACCACCGTCTGCTTTCTCTGCCTCCAGTACATCACCATGAATTCCAAACTGTGTGGGATCAGGCATGTTGCCCAATAATTCTGTGACCTTCATGTTTTTAGCTCCCTCAACAAGACCCCCACCAAACATTGAGGACCATATTATATGGAAGAACCCAAAGATCAAACCAAAAATGCCTTTAAAGAATCCAATGAAGAGCATCCAGAAGAAAGAAAAGAAGCCAACGATCATTTCTTTGATGGTCAGTTTCTTGAACTTCTTGAACTGTTTACACATGTTCTTGAAAGTCAGCATTTGACGGAAATTGGACATTTTCTTCTTCATTGAGGTGCAGGCGACCGTGAATGCAGAAGCTGACTCCTGGTCTTCACCCTCAGCCAGTTCCTCAAACAGGCTCTGTAGCTCCTCCTCCTCCTCCTCAGGTCGTTCCACTGCGTCTGGTTCAGATATCTGGGAGGCCAGCTGCATCTCAAAGATGGTGTCCTCGCAAAAGTTTACAAACATCTCCATCTTCTCGCTCTCACCTCCCTCATTGACCACATCAAAGATAAACTGGCGTTTGGACTCTTTTACCTGGGGCTTTTCCCACTGCTCCCGGCTGGACTCACTGATCTCAAAGTAGACTCGCTCGATTCGTTTGGCACCACCCATGATCTCAATGCGGCCCAAGTAGGGTTCAAAGTAACTGAGCACGCTTGCAGCCAGGTCCAGGAAGAAGGACAGGCGTGCATCATGAGGCATGTGCTCAGACAGGTTGGTGAGCAGCACAGCCACATTGAAGCCAATATCTTTGGCTGGCTCGTGGAAGCGTTCCACAAACTCCTCATAGTTGAACATGTCGTTTTCGTCGGCCTCAGCACAAGAAAGAAGAAACTCAATCTCTGACTGTGTATACTGCTTTTGGTTTTCCATTGACTTTTGGAACTCCTTTTTAGAAATGACTCCTTTTCCTTCAGGATCATACTCTTTAAAGTTGTCAGAGGTAGTAAGATCCTTCAACTTGAGGAACATGTCAAAGAACTTTAGGATCATTTCCACATTACTTGAGGACTCCACTAAAGTGTCCACCATCTGTTTACCGATTGTGCCATTCACCACATTACCTATAAACAAATAAGGTTCCGTAAATTAAAAAATATAATATAACAATAATGCAAATAACTAACAATATTGCTTATTAGTAATTATTCATGTCAAAGTGTTCATTTAATTTCCAGGCCTCTCCTCATGGAAGTCCAGTACTTCTTGTAATTATCATCAAACACCCAGTTGTCTCAATTAATAATTAATTAGATTCAATCATGAATGCTGGTCATGGAATAATATAAGTCCATGAAATATCTGGAGGTATAGAGGAGAAATCTGCAATCGAACCGGTGTTCTAACTAGCTCACAAAAAACTACTTTATAGAAACAAAAAGGTCTAGATGCTTTCTTGTTTTTTTGCATTTGTTTTTTATATTACTTGTGTTTTTGAAGCAGTTTTTGTGCTGAGATAAATGGCTTTAGGCTGTTTCCATATGTGCTCAACACTTGTATAAAACATTTGAAGACTTTCCCTCTAAAACTCATTCGACATGAAATTTTATACAACAAATTATAATATTGGAAAACAAAAATAGATGCATAACCATTTCCATACTGAATAGAATTTGCAAGTCTTTTTGCTTTGTCTAATAAACAGTTGCTGGAGTACTTACCCTCTAAAAGAGATAACATCATGACCACCATATCTTTCTGCAAATCCATTAGTTCCTTCAGCAGCTCAATTTGACTCGAGTCCTGTATAGGAACAAAACACGAAACTGAAAGATTAATCCATTTTTGAGATTTGACAAAAGCTTACATGGGTCAAGAAAAAAATCAAAACTCAAGGCTGCACAGTCATAATGTATATGTAGGGTTACCTGTGATAGTTTCATCTGCATGTTGGCAAACACATGCAGGAATCCAACCACGGCATCCCACAACCTACTGTGAGCCAGACTCTGTTGATTCCCAATACAAGGACCCTGTGGAAGCAATTAAAGTTATAACTATAATGCCAAAACAAGCATTGACTTAATAATGTGAAAATGTGATACATCCACAAAAACTTAACTACTTTTCAGTAAAACACAACATGGACAAAAGTATTGGAACACCTGGCCTTCAAGGTTTAGGCTAGGCCCCTTACGTCCAGTGAAGGGCCATCTTAATGCTTCAGCATACCAAGACATTTTGGACATGTTTCCATCCTTGAGGACACAGTTTGAGGAAGAACCTTTTCTATTCCAGTGCACAAATACATAGCTGGATGAGTTCTGTGTGGACAAACTTGACTGGGCCACACAGAGCCCTGACCTCAACCCCATCCAACACCTTTGGAATGAACTGGAACAAAGATTGTGAGCCAGGTCTTCTCATACTCAGTGCCTGATCTCGTAAATGCTCTACAGAAAGAATGGGAACAAATTCCCACAGAAACTCCAAAATCTTGTGGAAAGCCATCCAAGAGGAGTGGAAGCTGTTATGGCTGCAAAGGGGGACCAACTCCATATTAAAGTCGATGTATTTGAATATAATCTCATTAAAGTCCCTGTTGGTGTAGTTGGTCAGGCATCCCAATACTTTTGTCTATATAGTGTCTCTCTTTATATACAGTATATGGTGCTCTGTAAACTTAAAGGTTCTAAGTTTGAGCAGTGCATTCTACAAATTGATTGACATTACCTGAATGTATTCAGTGAGTGAGTTGAAGATCTGTTTAGCCACTGCTAAGGCTTTGGAGAAGTTACGTTGTCCATGCTCATCAATGACATCTTTTCCAGAATAATACCAGTAGAAATCACTTATGGACTCCTAGAAGGCAAAACAAATTACACAATTAAAATATTTGTTAGTATTTACTTATGCTTAGTGCATCTTTGTGTAAGATATTAGCCTTTCAATGTGTTACCTGCAGACGTAGCAGATAATCCACTGTGCTAATAATGATATTCACTGTAGTTGTGTTTCCTGTCTGAGTTCGCAAGAAGTTCTGGAAATCTGTTCAGGGTGTCAAAAACAGTTTCTTATTACAAGGCAGACAAACATAGAAAAGATCTGACTTTGAGAACTTTGAAGTATAACGAAATGATTATATGAAGCTTTGGTAATATATTGTACATAAAAAGGTGTGTAAGGGTCTTACCATTGTTGTGGCCCTCACATAGAAGCTGCAAAAACCTAAACAAGTCTTTTGTGAAGTCATCATTTTGTAGTACTTTGGAACCTTGAAAGACATACATAAACGTAATTACCGAATCACATAAGAAGCTACAAATCAGCATTAATATCAAGCAAGCACAACAATTTGTTTCACTACGACCTCACAGCACTTAAGATGAATTTTAGATTGCAGACTTGCAGCTGCATCCAAAGAGCTGACTGGAGGAAGAAATGCTTGGAGATTAATACGCACAGCTAACAGGAGTTTTCCAGAGGCTGGGGTTAGCAAGGACTCTTTCACAAGTATCACATAGTGTATAAAGATCAGAAATACAGGAAAAAGCCTAAATGTACTACTGAAAGCAAGAATATAGTCTTGCCCTTAGAATTGACACATTCTGTAATTATGGTACAAATATCACCAATGTTATATTTGTGAAAGTCATACACAAAAACAGCTTTGTGAAATCCCAACTTAACATTTCAATGTTCATTTTGTAGCTTTGACATTCTATCTGGAGTTGCGCCTCTGTGAGCAGGTATTAATCTGCTGAGAATAAGGGGTTAGTAATGTTGTGAAGCCAACCGAGTCTCATCCAATGAGCAAGCTCGAGTTTAGTAATAATAATAACTTGACATAGCCTGGCTTTTTATTTTATGTCTGTGTGACAGCATGCATGATTCCCTGCAGGAGGGTTTAATAGGACAGAGCAACCAGGCTACTGCAGGAAGGCGAGGAGGGAAGGGGTAGTCGAAAAATGGCGACATGCCAAGTGACAGCATAGCGAAATGAGGAGTAGCTAAACTGTATTTACCCCGCTCACTCACGTTGACTGCCATCCAAGAGTATAAAATGATAAAAGACAAAGAAAGCAGACATAAGCAAGGGAGAAGACACTGAATATCAGACAAAATGAGAGAATGTGACAGAGTGAATGTAATGAGTGAATGAGTGAATTGAGTGAATTTCTACATGCAGACAGAGTGAATGTAAGGTTTGGTTGAGGTGGAGATGTGTTCAATGGAAGGTGAGACAAGATAAGTTATTCATAGCAACACACAACAGCTCACTGCATAGCATATTATGAAACGTAACATTACACCACTACAGTTAGTTCCGCTGCACAGCTGGTTTAGTTGAGATGAGCAACTGATTCTTCATGCAGCTTAAAAAAATTACTGCTCTTGAGAATATCTGGAAGTCTAATCTGTATTTGCTAGTCTATAACTGCTTATTGTTTTACACAATATGCAGCCCATAATAGTAACACAGAATGTATCATCAAACACCCTTTGATGTGTTCAAAGGTGTTTAAAGTAGAAATTATTTTGGGATGTTAAACCAAATTTAGACAAAAGAAAGTAATTTTGTATTAGAAACTACAAAATGTGATACAAATGTGATGAATAATTCTCCATAACCATTTTATTCCTTTTAAACAAAAAATCTTAAATTCTCAGGTTTATTATATTCTAAGGTACATTGATAATGACAATGAATATAACCAAATAATGATAACCAAGTTTTAGTCCTAGGTTTAGGCTTAAACCCTGCCTGCTAAATGCCAGGACGAGGTTTACTGCCTGTGGGCATTTAAAAAGAGAGTTTCATAGTTTTTCAAAAACATTCAGAATAATCTGAGATGTAACCAAAGTCAAAAAGTGTTTCATTTTAAAATGTTGTGCAGTAGGAAACATACTTTTTTAAAGGTGCAGGTGATAGAAAAATGGCATTGCAATATCTACAAATATATAAAATGTGCTATTCGAAATGACTAGTGAACCTACATGTTTTTGTGCTGTTAACTGTAAAGTAGCACATTGGGGTTTTTTTGGGTTTAGCACCTTGCATTTACCTCTGTACTATGAACGTCTCATAAAAGCTCTTTTACCCCCACCATGCAACAGTGTCTCAAGTATCAGACTGTTATAATTCTATTCTGTAATAATTCAGTTCTTGAAGCTGTGCAAATTCTGTATCAGTAAGTTTCTCTAGAACTGAGAAATTCACATTAAAACACTACGAATGACTTTGTTTACATGTCATTTAAAGACCTTTACAGAGACTAAACAGAGCCTCGTAATACATTCATATATGTAGGGACTAGACATATTAATGACACCACACTGACCAAATAAGCATAAGCATCAAATGTGTGCATTTGATAATTACATTACTATTGCATTAATGATCACTTTATGCAAACACCATTTGGGAATTTCCACATTCAGCTGTAACTTAATGTTGGAGGAGATGTAATTGTGGTCATGTTTGTAGGAAGCTACAGTAACATGACAATAGGACACATAGATGTAATATTTCACCACCACAGCAGAATAGCTTCAGCTGCAATGGTGAAATTTGATTTCAGATTGGGATCTGTCATTTCACTCTAGAGTATGACATGGCTGCACAAACGTGACTCAGACAAAAAGCAGCACAGCTGCTTAAACACAGAAGTTATCTTTCCATTCAAGCTAGAGGCTGCCAAAAAGTTTCCACTCCATTCAATTCCATTTCGAAATTGAATCATTGCCAGACAGTGCAGTGCTGAGAAAGGCTGTAACCAAAACTTGAAATAGAAAAACATTTCAGCTGCTGATAGCTGATCATCACTAGAACAAAAATTTTAAGATATTAATTGTACATGATCTGCATTCAAAAATCTTTGTAGTGAAATGACAGAATAATTCCATAATCTTGATCATGAGAGTGAAATGACATGAACTTACTTGACCCTTCTTCAGTCACCATTCCAAGGCTCTCTGCCTTTTTTTGTCTCTCAAAGGCATTCAAGTCCAGAACACTGAAGGACAGAGGGATATATCACACTGAAGTTACTGTGCTGTGAAATTGGGGGATACAAGTCAGTTTGTATTATCACCCACCTGCATGACTGCATGAGTCCTGATAAACTTTTGAAAAACCCGGCATCTCTTTTTTCTTTCAGGTAGTCCAGCATTTTCTAAGGACATAATACATATAGAATTTGCCTGAAAGAGCAGGACCCATATCCTACATGTTCTTATATTTATACCCCTGAGGTCCATCTATAATGCTTTATTAGGCATGCAACAATACACTCACAACTGAATCAGGTTCACAATTTGACATTCTTGCGGTATTTCTGGCAAAATTTGAATGAAGAAACTGCACTGCCCTGTAGATTGTTGATAGTTGTTCAAACACTGCACTTGCATTATATATTCAAAGTGGTTTCCATATATATTCAAGGTTCCATTTATGGACTGTATGAGTGATACACTGTGAGTGTTCACATATTGCATCAAACTCTATTTTTAAAAAAGCAAGGGAATTTTGGCTGTCTATGATATGGACCCTAATAATGCTATTTACAGAACAAACTTTGCTAAGGTTTAGCTTCGTACCTGCTGCACAACCACATTGCCTCCATTAAGAATAGAGATGCCTAGTTTTAAAGTGCAAGTCACCATGGTGCCAAGTCGCCCTAAAGTAAGAACAGAAACACTGGTTAGATCATGCAGTTTTCAATGTAATTTTAAGGACATAATGATAGTTAGAGAGGAAAAAAAAACAGCTATTCACCCTTGCTGGCACTGATCATCTGGAGAACCATCTCAGCAGCTCCACGTGCATGAAGCCTGTTCTGCTGGTATAGAATCTTCTGCTTCTCCATCTCTTTCTCCTGTGACCACAAACACATACAAAATGTTTTATGAAAACATCATGGCCATGCTATTACAAGATTTGTTGATTGGATTATATGTTCATAACTGTACTGTGTAAATATGCTGTAAAATATGCTGCAGAGCTTATTTCAGTGTCCCTTAAAATAAAAAAAAAAACTTTGACATGGACAATAAAATGCCACCACATACAACAGCTTCTATACATCATCCAACACACATACCTCGAATGTCTTTTCTTTTCCCTCTTCCTCCTCCTCTTCTTCGTCTTCAGCGCAGCTCTGAAAAGGAACCATTGCATTTTGTCATTGTCCTCATTTTTATTGCTGTATCTACTTCAGCAGTGGTTGTTATAAGGTATCTGTATAATAGCTAAGGAAAAATACCTTTGCCATCATATCTGCATACGCAATATACAAGGGATCTTCTTCCAGAAAACTACAGAGAAGAGAAATCAGTTACTTTAACACGCACCCATTGCTGACAGAGATGTGCACACATGACAGTGGTGTGTGTGCTGTGAAACTGCGTTCTCTGGAGTAAATGGGTTCCATCCACTGGAATGAGCTGGAGTGCCATTATGAACCAGAACAGATCAATTAACATTAGTAACTGCCCTAACTAATGTTTTTGTGGGTGAAGGCATTTGATCACAGCAATTTACCAGCATCCAGTGTAAACTCTTTCCTGATTATTAGTTTTCCTGATTATTAACCTTTATTTCAGTAATGCAATATTGGTTGAGTGTGTGTCTATGAACTTTTGGACATCAGGATGATTTCCAGATCAATCCTAGTCTGGATTAAATTGCAGCACCAATAGTGAACCAGCACAGTCTAGGCTTAGGCCTAATCGGAGGCAAGAACTATATAAAATAGAAAGTAAATAAATTAAAATATATAAATATATACAAATGCGGCATATAAATACTATAGAGAAGTCAAATGAAATATATGTATTTGGAGGATGCATGTCACCTTCTCTCAGTGAGGGCATTATGACTGAAGTGTAGGATGAGCTGATTGAGAGGATCTGGCTGACCCTCAGCTTCTGCTTCCTCCTCTTCTTTTTCCACAACCATGGGAGTTTTCTGCATGGAGAGCCATGCAAGTTACACAAGCCTGGCTATCAGTTCTTGCACACATATACACTCTCTTCTTTTTTATGACACCGTTATCTCCCTCTGGCCCGCTGACAAACCACCAACTGACTCTATGCTGTCAAAGACCACATATTTACCCCAGGATGTTTTGCACACAGCAACAAAAGCACATTTCACTGATCAAACATGTCTGCGCAAGTCTTTAATGCTATCCTTTTGATTCTTTTCCAATGCCTGCTTATCTAAAACAATGCACTGACTGTGTACTGTTTTCATACGCGTGCTTGCTGTCTCTTCAGGCGAGACAAAGAGGTCCACACAAAAGTCACATGCAGTTATCTTATCACTTTCACATGATGGCACACTAAAATGTTCTTCAGCATAGTGTCTCTCATTCCTGGTCCTATGAAACCATAAGAAGCTCCTTATGGTACAGCTTAAACACATCTGATTCAATTTCAAAGGTGACAAGTACCTTTGTACGCTTGACTCAGAGTATAAAGCTAGGACTGCAGTTGAGAAGCACTGGTTTAGGTGACATGCTGGATAGAGCATGGTCATTGCCTGATGTGATGCTCCAGGACTTTGTGTCCAAAGGATGGTGCAATTATAGATCAATGACCAGCTCGTGATATACATGCATAATTGTATGATCATATAGCAATGAAAATGGCAGTGCAGTGCATGTTCAGAGATGTATAGTGATAACTGTGGGTTTTAAACCATTTTGTTCATGTTTAATGTTAGTATCAGGCTGTACTTTAAAACCAGTTATACTGCACATGAAACTGTAGCATGTTTAGGTAATGCTTGAGCTTTAGGTAAAGTTGAATCTATTCTATTGATAAAAACATACAGAACGTTTATAAAATGTCTTAACTCTAAAGCACAATTTTAAAGGGCCCATATCCAGAAAACTGCTTGCCTCCCTGTTTTGGACTTTGATGATGTATGTAAAGGTTTTTACAGGACATACAATTTAGTAAATAAATAGCCCTGTTTAAACTAATCAACGTTGTGAGATCACTGCTAAAGTACGTATGGCCACAAATTCTACAGCAGTTTAAAGTGACTGAAATAAAGAGGATTGCTGTTACTGCACTGTAATGTGTTGCATGGTGGTGGGGAACATACAAAACACTACATGCTAAACAACAGATGTGGGTAAACATATTAAAGACAACACTGTCCCTGGCTGTCATTATTATTCATTAAAGGGTTCCAGACATCTCAAATGAATGAAAGTTTAGATTACTCCACAGAATCCAGTTTGTGTTTTCAGGCTCCAGATAAATAGTTGTATTTTTAAAAATTCTGTGGCTGTCATCTAGTTAAAATAAGCAGAAGTGTAGTATTTAAGTAAGTGGTGGGTATTTTTTTAATATTTATTACACTTTTCTGAGCATAAGTCATGTTTGACTGAACTTGCAATTCAGACTGTAAAGAGTTTCTCATAGTGCAGTTTACAAATTACACCACTGTAAGTGTTAGCAAACAATGAGTATGGGTCTCTTATATTACAGTTTACAGACTCTGCAGAATGACAGGCTATCTTTATTTTAGATGCCATGGAGAAAAGATCCCTACCCATGTCACAATATTTAAACGTATTAATTTAAACGTTTTTGTTTAGATCCTTCTGACTATACCTAACACCCGATTTGAGAACAATGGCTTTCACCTATTACTATGTGCTGCTTTTCCAGACTGATTCCAATCAGGCCATTAATCACATAAATAGATCATTTCCACACATTATTTTATTGTTAGGCCTCACCAGACCTAAACATTTCAGGCCTAAATGTTTTATTGTGTGTAGTGAGCATCTTGACCAATCATAGGTGTCATTTACGTGTTTGGATGAATCAAACACAAACACAAATGACTGGTCTAGAATACTGCGTGGCCGCCTTAACTACAAGACATCACAGGATCACTAATGTGTTTTAAATATATTTTACAACTATATCTTAATTCTGCCTCCAATCATAATAATATTGTGATCAATTTTTACATTATTCTGTATCATTCAGCCCTAATATGTGCCCTTTAATATTTTGTTTTTGTTGAAAATAGCAACTGAACTCCCTGAACCTACACAGAAACATGATTTCTAGATGAGGTGAACATGCCACCGACTCTCACAATTTACAGTACCAGACTTGTGAAAGAAAGACGATACCCAAACAGAGAGGCAGATTGTGGTGGGACGCGGCCGCCCCTCTTACCACTGCTGTGCTGAGATAGACTGCTCTAGAGAGGTGGCGAGGGCTGAGGCTCAGCCAAAACTCATGCAGGGCCTGTTTGTTGTGTCTCTGTCTGTAGAACGCCACACAACCAGGGGAGCCAAACGCGGGTCGGGAGGAGAGCACGAGGCGGGCAGGGGTGCGCTCCCGCGTTTCGGCAGGCAAGATGCTGGCCGCGGGGCAAACAGCAGGCACACACGACACACGGGGCAGCACTGAGGCCAGCCCAGTACTTACTGCCAGGTCCTGCACTAGCTTCTCCTCAAAGGAGTACTCCTCTGCTATTATCCAAAGTTTCTGATATGCCGTGAAGAAGAGATTAATAGAGCGATGCCTGAAGAGTTGAGGGGAAGAGGGAGGTTAGGATGAAAAAGAGGCAGGGGTAAGGAGGTAGGGAGATCAAATATGGGAGGAAGGAAAGAAGGTGCATTCAGGTGTGGGGAGGTGAGAGGAATGAACGGCCCACGGACTCCTCTGACTGGCCACCTTGATCATTGAAAAAAAGAAAACCCAGGAAATCGGCAAAGATTGAAAATAACACATTTTTTGTATTTTAATTCGATGCACTAATTTATCAGGTCCCAAATTTACTGGTTACATCTGTAAAGTGGATTCTTTCTCAAGGATTCAGTTGTCATTAATGTAACGGTAAAAAAAGAGTAGATCAAACTGGAAGGTGACCATTCAGAAGCAGATATTGAATGCTTGTGCTCAGTCCTTATGTTGGATGATGGACTAGAGGAAGATGTTGGGAACATGAGATCTTTTAGGCTCACATTACCGTTAGCATGGAGAACAGACGGTCAAAGCTGGAGGTTTGGTACACCTTTTCCAGCCAAACGTACCCATAGCCATTCAGGAAGTAATTATTATTTTTGAATCTGAAGTGTATTGTAGAGACAACAAAGAGGAAGAAATTTTAGGACTAGGGAGAAAGGTGTGCGAAAACACCAACTAGGGCATATTCCAAACTTTCATGTGGTAAGTTACAAAACAGGAGGAGCTTAGATCATCGTGAGTTGCAATTAGGAAAGATAACTAGGTATAACAAAGGGTGGGACACTGATCAGGGGTAACAAATAATATTCTGACTATCTGGGCCTGTAACATGACAAACGGCACAAATATGTAGATGAAATGTACTAGAGCGGTTACCTTGGGAGGTTATACAGTGGTGCCATGCGGAAGCAGGCCACCACAGCACGCTTGCGTTGTTTGGACAGCAGCTTTTGCAACACCAGTTTCTTGTTCCTCAGTGGTTGTTCCACCTGAAGGGAAATGACTGAAGTAAATATCTTATAGTTCAGCTTCATATTTGAAAATTAAGGCTTCTAAAAAGCTATTGGCTTGGATGCATAGTTCTACATAGTGATGGGTGAAAAGTCACGTGAAAAAAAGGCTTGAGGTTTTGAAACATTTCACACTCATCTTTCTAGTGACATCTACTGGCCATCTGTTTGATCTTAGTTATTCTGAATAAGGCTTTCTAATGATCTAAAAGTAGGTAAACATAACTGAATAATAAGATGTTTTGTTTTAATTGTGACAGTAAGAAAGAAATACTGATTGGAATATTTTTATTTATATCATACTTATCATAAATGAAATGAAGTGGCCTCTTACAATAGGGCTGGGCGATTTGGCCTAAAATCAAACTCTTGATTAACTGAACATTTTAACTCGATTACAATTAATGAACGATTATTTTATTTATTTTTTTGCCCTCATAGTTCACTGACAAGTTTTGTACAGTAAATATGCTCACATATTACAAGTGAGAGATTTCTGAATGAAGGGTGCATTACTTGATTTTAAAATGATTGAAGGAAACGCACACACTATCTACTATCTATATTTTTAAAGGGAAAGTAATTGAAATAATCGACCTGGAAACATTTGATCGATTATAGGTTCTGAATGTCGATTTTGATTACTTTTCGATTAATCGCCCAGCCCTATCTTACAGTCATGTGTGATCACACCACAGCACATGAAGAATGTGAAATTCTTTCTCTGCATTTAACCCTTTACCAAGTGAAGCAGGGGGGGGGCAGTACCTTGCTTAAGCATGATGCAACTAGCAGTGCTGGGATTCAAACCCACAACCTTCTGATCACACCAGCTGCTGTGGTCTATATGTTGGATATGGATCATAAGTGTGAAGGTCCAAATTAAAATTTTTGGCCTCTGTGAATGTACCCATGTCACAATTCCTGCAACCTTTAAACAGAGATTCTGCTGGAAATTATTTCAGATCAGGATGCAGGTTTCCTTGCCTGAATCTTCTTATAATGTTTTTCCTACAATTTTAAAATTATAAATTAGTGATGCACCGAAAGGATTTTTTTTTTTTTTTTTTGGGCCCGAAACCGAAAACCGAAAATGGGGAAGCATTTGGCCGAAAACCGAAAGGGGGGGGGGCTTCTTAATTATTAAAAGAATCTGTTACAAAACTATGAACATGTTTAATTAGCATTCAAACAATGCACAATGTAATATATAA
>JBBPDH010000151.1:4339438-4355172 GCA_037974565.1 Clupeocharax schoutedeni
CCCTTTATTAAGATAGATACCCATTTATATATCTATATATATTAAAAAGGGAATCCTAAGTATGTGGTAGTGTCACAAATTACTTAGTAATTAAAAATAAATAAATAAATTACATCATAACATGAAACTGTAGGTTAAGTAGTTACCAAAGGGAAGAGCAGAACTATACACCCACATACTGACTCTTGGGTTAATTTTTCCATGATTATTCATGACATGTTAAAAATCGCTTGATTCTATATTTTCTTTTTTTTACACCATTTGGTAACACTGGCTGCCCTTCACATCGATCATTTCACGACAAATGAATCAAAAGCAACAGCCCAATCCCACTAGGAATAAAATTACCTTACAGAGATTCAAGATTTTGTTTAGACAGTGGCAAAAAAATGTGTTAGTTGAAATTGTTAATCTCTACATATCTTCCGCTTACCTTCTCTTGAAGATGGAGGTTCTGTTTCACATAATCTTTCACTTCATCATCTGTGTCTTTCTGTGAAAGGCAGCAAACTAGACAGTTACCAAGGAAAACATGTTGCTTTATGAAAAGCTCTAATTGGAATCATGCACATTTCAAAAAAGCAAGTTGAACATGAATATGTGAGCAAGGTGGAGTCACAAGAAGGATTGATGCTCACCAGGCTGTAACGGATCTTGGCCAGAGAGATGAGCTCCTGATCTCCAGGGGTGCACATGTTAAGACCGATGGGCAGCAACTTCTTATGAGCTGCTACGATTAGAGATGTCTGAACAGAGTACAGTTCTCCCTTTCTCTTCTTCCCTCTCCTCTCATGGTCCTGGCCTCCTGACTGGTATAGACCACAAAACCACAACCCTGTTATTACTACATTGTTTGTTTACCTGCATACATCCTCTGCATAATTCATGTTACACTGTTTTCATTTCATTTCATACTAATTTTAACTATTGCATTTTAATTAAAGAACAACAAATGCTCTTTATATATCTCATCAAAGTCTCTAATACATTATTTAAGAGCTCATTCATAAATAATCTTAGAGGACGTGACATCATGGCAGTGTAAACGGTTAAAGGAATGCGTAAAGGGAGGGATGCTTCATATACAGATGAATGGAGCTTGACATATTTCGAGAGGATTTGAACACTCAACCATCTAATGTTCTCCATGGGGTCATTAGCTTCCATGTTTCTGTCTCTGGAGTAAATAAGTCTAATTTAGGTGAGGAATTATTGTGGGTTTACCTTTGACATCTTGCTTTTGCTGTCTCCGGTGAGGAAGGCTAGGTTGTTGATTTCATTTTGCACCACAAAATTTTGCTCTTCTCTTTTGAAATTCTGACGATGAAGAAGCAAGTGTTTTGTGAGACGTTGGGAACAAGTAAATTAGGCCTTTTTTAACAGTGAAAATATATAGAAAAAAATAACTTACATGAGATTTACACCAGAGAATGAAAATCTCTGACACCATTTTAAAGAGCGTGGTTGAATCTGCATCAGGTTTTTTCAGCCACTTGGACCTGAATGAAGTAAAAAGTCATTCATTAAATACTAATATCCCACTAACCCCAGGCCCCTCCCTACAATACCAAACAAAATACCTGTTATTGTCCACATAGCGGATAAGCATGGGGTAAAAGGCGTAAAGGTCTCTGCAGAGGACGGCAAATTCATCCAGTATCTGCAGTTCAGCCTCCTGGGTATCAGCCCTGGTCTCAGACTTCAACAGCTCCTCTTCAGACACCACTTTCACTGTCTTCTTCTTCAGTTTCTCCAGTGTAGGAAGAAAATGAGTTCGCAAGAGGTCTGCACCTGCCTTGCTAATGATTGGCTGGGTGTACACTGAATGGTAGTGAACAGAGCAGACACACTGTAAGACCTGTACATTATCCTGCAAGACTGAGCATGTTCTGTAAACATTTTTTAACACTATTTGTGCCAAATCAGAAGACATACATAAATCCAGTCACAGTCTAATGTCAGAGCAGGTTAGAGTAAAAAAAAAAGTTTCATACCTTTTATACAACTGAAAGAGTTGCTTTTAATCTCATTGTACATGTGTATAGTGACAATAAAAGGCATTCTATTTTACTCTATTTATAAAAAGTTAGTTACCAAAAAGGCCACTTTAATGAACTAAAATGAACACAGCACCTACCTGCAATCCTCTTCATCCAGGAAGCTTCATCAATGCCCAGGTTGTTGTTGAGGATCTTGAGGATATTGCCAAGGATAAGGCTGAGGTGCTCAGAAGTGACGGTGGTACAGCAGCTTGCATCAAGCGGCGAGTTCTCAGGGCCTTTTGCCCACCAGTAGGAAAGATAGTTACACAACATGGGCAGGATGACTTCTATGACTTGGGGCATTTCTGAGTAGCGTGCACCAGACTCTGAGATATCATGGATGTCTTTCATCAGGCCATCCAGATGCGGCATCTCAGGACACATCTCGTCCACAGTGTCAGGCATGCTGAGAACTGGAAGCATACATGTATTATCCAAACTGAAAATGACAACAGCAATCTTCTATTGGTTCGATCAGGCCACTTATCAACTGAAGGCTCAGACACAGAAACTCACTTGCTCTCTCACGAGGTGTTTTGGTGTTGAAGACAGAGCAGGGGTTGTGCATGTTCAGATGAGGCTCCAAGAAGGCCACTGGCATGGCACCTACCAGAGTGGCCAAACACTCCCCAAGTGCAGGAAGTTGCCTGTTTAAATACAGTGCAAAGTACGAACACAAACATTAGATCACTTAAAACCATGAGCAACCCATGACTAAGGTAATCACAAAAGTCCATTACTTCTCAACATAGATGTTCTTTCCAGTTCCCAGGGAGTAGAGGCTAGTAAGGATGCGGTAACAGGACAGCTGGACATCATCCACTAAAATACAATGAGAGATCAAAAAACAATTATAATCCAATCAGGAACATCATTATCCTTTCAGCAGATCTAATCTGCGTAATACATCTTGTAGTTTACTCTATTACATTAAGTCTATTACAACAAAAATATAATACTTTTTATTATAAGAATGAGCTACAGATCCTGACTTTGCTTGATGTGTAACTGTTCACTCACACAGGAGATCAACCCCAAACTGGTGCTTTGTGACATGCTGAAACAGAGCAGTGAGAATGGGCTGCAGGGCCACTGAGGTGTAAGCGATGATCTGGGCAACTCCTTTCATCTGGGTTCGAGACTGTCCCAGCTTGCCCAGCTTCAGGTTCTCCAGAGTTTTCTCCAGGTCTTCTGCCGCATTCTCAAAGAACGTCCTAACTCCTGCCTTCACTAGCTCTGAGCCAGATTTCATCACTGTCCTACAAAGGGGACCAGACAATCAGATTCTATTACACCAAATAGAGAAAGTAATTCAGTGAAATCCAGTGTTGGTCAACAAATAACAATCATTTGTTCTTCCAGTAAACAAAATCAGTAGTAATATGTCACATCCTGTCGTAGTAAACGTTGAAACTCCAACATCATAGCTTTGTAAGTCAAATTATTCAGGTTGGCAACGGTCAAGTCAAATGATCGGGTCATAGTTCACATAAAGTGTACTCAAAGTGTACTTTCTCTTACCTGAAGTCAAGTGAACATGCCAAGATGTGCAGACAGCTCACCATAGTGGGCGTGTCACTTCCTGAGAGAAAAGTAGTGCTGGAGTTAAATAACTTGCCCAAAAACAAAACTGAGAAAAAAAAATGATGATCAAATTGTGAATGTTCTTACCAAACAGAGAAATCCTATGCCTGACGAGAGATGCCAGCTTACAGAAGAGACTGTGGAAATAAGCGAAAAGTGAAGACAGAAGAAGACAAGAGTGAAAAAGGGAGGAGATACATATTGTGATCATGTGGGAGATTTTAGATATTATATTACCATTATAATACCATTTAATGCAACTCTATTACAGTTACATATCCATCATATTACAGTGATATACATTTGCTTCTTTAGAGACTATAATATGAGGCTTAACCTGGACATCATCTCCTTTTCTTTGTTAGAAGCATAGCCACTGCTGCTTAGGTTGATGCTGGGAGAGGACAGGAAATAGAGACAGTGGTTCTTAAAGTACTGGTCAATCAGGGGCAACAGAACCTGTAATACGAAGAATTCGGAACACAAATATTAAACCTCCTCAAATGGTTAGTGGTAAGTTAATATTCCTGGCATACACAGCAGCTTGGGTGTGCTACTAAATCAGGTTTGAAAGAATATTTGTACTCTTGTCACTTGGTCATCTTACCTTTGCAAAGAACTTTATCTCTTGTTCATGAGGAGATTTGTCTGTTTTTCCACTGGTGGCCATCGCCTCTGTAAAAACAGTTTGTGAAGATAATAGAACTGTTTGGTACTGAGAGATTCCACTCGTTACTGAGCATCTGTCTCTACATATCTCTTTCACACTCTCATTCTTGAGTTTCATGTTTTATAGATCTTTTATAGATCAGCTTACCAAGATGTGCTATGAATTCTTGTGCTGAGTCCACATAACTCAACAGCCTTTTAAGGAACTTGTAGGCAGTTCTTTTCTCTATATTGGAAGAGTCTTCCTCCATATCCCTCTGACCTCTGGTAAACACACAGAAAATCACCAGTAATGTTGAAGTGTGTCGCACAATTTGAAAAATTACTTAAAAGTCATGTTCGGACAATATTTTATGAACATGGATGCACTGTTGTTGGAGGCCAGTTATAAGGGTAACACAAAACGTGCAAAAACATACACACACAAACCTGCTTATTGCATATCCGTTGACCTGCATGTATTTGAAGAGCTCTTGAGCCTTCTCTCTGTCTCTGTATTTCTCCTTAGCTGTCAGAGTGTCATATGGCACCAGAAGAGGATGAGTCCCACCTCCTGCAAAGAAAAACACAGGTTTTGCGGCTAACTGTGAAACATTACATGCCATTCATTACATGAAAAATCATACCTTTACTATCTAGTTCCATTTTCTTCTTCTTTGCCCAAATATTGTGGTAATTCTCTGCAACAGTCTCCATCATACCCTGTGGAATAGACAGCAGACCAGACCGATTTATTTCCATAAAACAAGATACTACATGATCAAAATAGTAGTAGAGTATTTATGCTGAAACCAAAAACTTCAAACTTACCTGTAACTCTCTGGACAGAATTACATTATCCAAATCCACAGGGTCTGGATTAAACCCACCACTCTGGAAAGAGAGCAACAAATACATTTTATGTCAAAATGAACTGAATTTATTGCCATTACTGTGCCTTAAGGAAACATTTTTGAACCTGGGAAGACTCTGAGGTCTTGGGTTGTTTCTCTGTCTCACGCTGCTGGAAAATGGTCTCTCCCTCTTTGGTCCTCTCAATGTTCCAGCCCATGGCCAACATGCTCTTCAGAGACTCCTTCACTGGATAGCGGTAGGTTTCCCTCTCCTGGCCAAATCCCAAGACATGGATTAGTGGGGATTAGCTAGTATCAGCTGTCTAGATAAATGCTCTGTAGACACAGAAGCACATAGTACCTTCTCGCTTAGGGCTTTGTATGGTTTAAGTAGAGGATGAGTTTTGGCTTTATCATCCACCTTCTCTCCTGCAATCCAGCCTAGTGCAAACTGTCAGAAAACAGAATGTCATAACATCTATTTATTACTACATTTTCAAAAAAATATCACAATGAATGTAAACGGTTATAGTGAATTGACCAAGAGAAATGTTTACTTAGAAAGGATTTATTTTACATTAATATCTATTACAAAAAGTAAAAATGTTTTTGTTCTGACAGCACGCAATATGTCCTTTAAACACTATATGGCCAAAAGTACTGGAGGAATCTGACCATCATACTTAAATGGTTACTGGATAATCCATTCCAAAACCATAACCATGAATATGCCACTATTAACAGCCTTCACTCCTCTGAGAAGGTTTTCTACCAGATATTTGAGGGTGTCAGTAACTGATGTGGAACCAATTTACAATCCAATTCATCGCAAAGGTGCAAGCCACTGGATATCCTCCACTCCAAACACATTAAACCATGTCTTTACAGTCTTTATGAGAACACCTGATTCTAATGTTACCTTTAAACTAACTGCTACTCCTACAGGTTCACATACTTTTTATCTATTTACAGATATAGTGTATAGTTTTACTCAATAAATAAAAGACCAAGTATACTATTTTTGGCCCATTTGTTTATCTGGGTCTTCTTCTTCAGCTTTAAGGATCATGAAAATCTGATGGTGCTTAGGTCGTATTTATATAGAAATGTTGAAGCTTTCAAGCACTCCTGTATCTACAGGTGCATATCTGTAACATCACTATACACTAGAATGCTCCTCTTTTTCCCCAATTGAAACTTTCAAACTTTCAGCAGGCAGTATACACTGACTTACCTTTTCAGAGGACCATTTCTCATGGCAGTGCTCAGCGTACTTGTTGGCAATGTACTCCAACTTTTCAGGCAGGGAAATACTAAAAAAATGGTACAGCATTCCATTAAATTTAAGAAAGAATGGTCTGTAAACACAGATGAAAAGCTGATGATTTGCACCATCCACTTGGTGCTTACTTGGCAGTGCTGATGGGTTTGGGGTCAAAGATGCCCTGTACATCCACAGAGGCCTGCTTTACCAGAGTAGTGGCAGGGCTTGTGTCTACATAGTCTGGTGGAAGGGCTCCACTTATGGCACTCAGACAAGGCATGGCCATTTTGAAAAGCTCTGCATCGTATTTCTGTAGGAAAGAAAATAGAAGGCACAGTGAGGAAAACTACACTGTCAGGCTCTAGAGTTGAAACTGAGCATCTATATAGACTTGTTGGTGGCCAACAAGCTGTCAGGGCTTGTAATGATTCATTGCTCTCAGCTTGACTTCTGACCAGACTCTCAACTTTTAGAAGAAAAAGTTTCTCACAAGTACAAAATGTCAGCTTGAGGAAATGTCATCCTCAGTCAACCAAATCTGAGGTTAGCAAGGCCTGGGTGCAGCCCTAGATTAGGCTTGGGATCATATAGTAGGAGAGCTGTTATAAACTGGAAAAAGTCAAATGTTTGCATTGATTTTGCCACTTTATCTATTTATTTCAGTTAACATATTATTTTGCATATATGAGGGAGAAATATCTGTGTTGAGTTATTTGTGCAGTACCTTCTGAGAAAGCGCATCGAAAAGGCCCCAGAAGAGCTTTTTAGTGAGGTGGAGTTCCTCCTCTGACGCTATGCCGTAGCTGCCCAGGCCAGAAGGCAGGCAGTAATATTTCCAATTCTGCTCATAGTGGTTGGTCAAAAGCTGCAATAACATGAAAACATGTTTGTTAGCTTAAACAAGGACACTGTGGCAGATGCTTAGCTTGCTTCAGCAGGTAGAATCAGCAGGTTCATAATCAGCAGGTTTGTTGCAGAACTGGTAAAAATGGGGTAGTGCCTATAGTAGTTCTCACCTACTGCACAAAGGATTGTGACAAGCAGATCACCTTGGGTGTGGGTGAGAGTGTGTGTGTGTATGTACGAGTGCCTTGTCAATGTTCATTACAGTTCTGTAAATGACAGCTAAACTAACATTAGACACATTACTAGGCAAATAGGAGTGTATTTTACAAGCGGGGGTGGGGGTACAGTAGAAAAAAAAAACATTTTTAAACAATTTTATGTCATGTACATGAAACAATGGATATGAACTAAGACTGGACTAATGAACAGTGCCTTTTTTTGCCCAATTTTCTCTCCAATATAGTCATTGCCAGTTACCACTGGGAGACTGAAGGCTGCTAAAAGATGCCCATGCTAACTGTGGGCAACAGCACTACAAATCTTAGCACGTTCTCTTGTCTATTACTCAGTTAAAATGATTGAGTTTAAATTAAAAAAGGCTTTTTCAAGAGCATCAAGTAGACAGTGTTCAGTGAGATGCTCACTTTACCCTTTAAGAAATGCCTTGAGCTATGATGCTTTCTTAAAAACCAGCCTGAGTTGGGTGAGGTATGTTTAATGAGGCAACACAGAACACAAGGACAGGAGTCTGACATGTTTCACGGCATACTTTTTCCTTAAATGTGGCACAACACATTATGTAGCATTATTTGTGCATTAATATAGCAATCAATAATAAGGGACCTTAAAAACAGTAACTTTAAGAATGACATTGCTTGTTAAAGACTCACCTTTATAGGTATCTTGCAATACTCTGTGAGTTGGGGCACATCAAAGACAAGGCGGCGCAGGAGCTGCTGTAGCATAGAGGGCCGCAGGTGCCTGAGAAAAGCAATTAAAGTAGATTTACTCAGGATGAGGAACTCTGGATCGACTCCCAGAAGAAACTGTCCTGTGATTGAGAAACGAGACCTACTGCTGTGATTTACACATGTAATTTGCACATGTAGGCTCCAGCATCCAGAATATATTTAATTGCACCTCACAAGCAAAGGTTATGTCTTTGGTGTCCAGCTTAAGGTCATCTTGGAGGTCATACATGAGAAATACACCTGAGTAACAAATGCAGCTCCAAACATGAATATTTAGCATATAAAATGCTGACTATTGAACAATGTACATACGTATTTGTTTCATTCCTTTGATGTTTGAAAGTCAGTGACAGCTATTCCCCTGAAAAGACTGAGCTCTTATATGAAGTCTTACCTGCAGATGGCGAGCAAGCACACTTCGATGGAGTCTCTCTGGGCCTTGGTGAGGGAGCGGCCTTTGGACAGGCGGTAGATGGTGTGGAGTGTAGAGTCCACCAGCATAGCGTAGTGCTCCGTATGGGCAAAGAGAGCTGCACAGCGGGTCAGCAGCGGAAGCACAGCTGAGCCAATGTACCTGTTCATAGCCAGAGCTGTCTCTGTGGTGCTCAGCACTTCCTGGTAGCACAAAGAGAAAAACAGCACCCTTTCATCATAGTGACAGTCCATAGCTCACTGCACTTATTCTCTTCTGCAACTTAAATGCAGCCTGTCTTTTTGCATTAGCAGCTATAATTCAACCAGGTACTAGAATGCTAAAGGCTCCCTCGTGTGGAGAAAAAGAAACAAAATGCCTTAACATGAAATCCTTAACACAGATTCATTGAGGCAAAGCTTTAACGCGGCTTAATGACTTGCATATGCATTCATTACACTTCAAACAAAATAATTACTGAGCCAATTCACAAAAACACACACAATTAGAATTGATTAATTTTTCATCAGGAACCTGGAAGTGGCCAATCTACTAAACCTTCTTGTGTCACTGGAGGAAGACGACATTTGCGAGAAAACAAACTTGGAGTGAAAGGTTCTCCAAATGTGAAATGGCTGACATTTCTATGACTCTCTACCCTGCACCAGAGTCACTCACCGTGTCCAAAGAGGCAGAGGCACGCAGGTCTGGAAGAAAGCCCACCTCTAGCAGGTTAAGAAGGAAGCTTTGGTCCTCAATACCATAGACACGGTCCAGGAAGAGCACCATGGGGGATTTGTGCTCTGGCCAGAAACTGGAATTCATGTCTGGCTCAGTCACACTGCCATCTAGAAAACAGAGGATATGAGGCAAGAAGGTAAATCATGAAAAGTCAAATATTTAAAAAGATTACATACTCTCAAAGTGTTGGTAGTCATCAGTGTTACTTTTCAACTGTGTATGAGAAGAGGTTTTATAAAGAAGCTTCTAATACTTCGAGTATACTTTTCAACACCCATATCCGAGTTAAATCATCAAGCATTTCTGAGGGGTATGAACAAAATCTGTTTGTATTCGGTCTTATCCCAAATATCCTATTGGGTTCAGTTCAGGTATACAGAATATGTTTGTGAAACAGAGCTAACCTTTGTTCACCACTGGCACTTTGAGGGGTACGCTGATGATGCCCACCAAGTCCTTAGTGGGCACGAGAGAGCGTAAAATGGCACGGATACGCAAAGCTTCACCTTTGCCCTTGTTGATTAACTGTAACACAACAACAATACAATCATCACACACAAGGATATTTGTGTGAATGGTGGGATAAATCGATCACAGGGCTAAACCTCAATAAAGTCTCACTAAAATAAAGACGTACATGGACTACATAAGCCATAGTTAAAACAACTAGTAGTTGTACAGTAACAAGTGGAGGGCACTCACATGCATCTCAGGGGCACAACGTCCCAGAAGATCAATCAGGCCTGAGTAAAAGGACATGATGGAGTTGCCCATGTGTGCCACTTCTTCCTCCTCTCCATCTTCCCCGGCCCTGTCACACACACAGTGTGAGCGCTAAATAATTCACTGAGGTCAGAGACAGGTTGACAGAAAATGCCATACACGAAATCAGAACTCAGTACAAAGTCTACCTTTCATTTTGTTAGTGAAGATGCTGTAAAGGTTCTAAGGAGAACCCTTAAACTGATAAATAACATTTAATTTATCATAAGTGTCTTCCCTGAAATGAAGAACGAAGGATCCGCGTAAATAAACATCACAGTTTTCTTTTCCCGAATATATTTTTAAAGCATATATTCTACATGATTTGCCCCCAAAGCAGTTAAAACACCTAAAAGGTGTCATTTCTGGTGAGCACTAATGTCACAAGGCAATAAAAATTGTTCTGTATGGCATAATTTCCATATTAGTATTTATATCAGTTGCTTTTGGGCAAGAAAGTGACAGGGTCTGGAGATATTAATATATTATTATTGAAAAACAACAAAGGAAAATATGTAGCTATTAAGACACTATTAAAAAGGCCGCATATCTAGAAACAAGGGCTGTGTAAATACACATGTACACAAGAGGGACATTAGAAAGAGGTCATTTTGGGTCTTACATAGGTGCTGCTCCCTCAGGAAGGCTGGGTAGGTCCAGTGCAGGATCCTCAGAGATCTTAATGGCCTCCAGCATGGCGGCCAGCAGGCCCTGGCCACCCTCTCCCCTCAGGGCAGGCCCAAAGCACTCTGGACGTCTAATTAACAGCTTCACCACCACGTTAGCATTCTCCTCTACACTCTCACCTGTGAGGATAAAATTTGACACGTAGTTTGGCTGATTTGGGGTGTTTAAAGATCCAAATACTTATAGTAACTCAACTTCTGAAGTAAACAGCAGAAAATTATGGGAAATAGAGATGGCTGATTCTCTGTGGTGACCCCTAATTAGGAGCATTCGAAAGCAGAAGTAGAAGAAAATTATGGAGAATTTGGAGGGTGGTGGGACACACCATTGACAAAAACAGCAAATCGGAGGAATGACAGGTAGCGTTCTCCTTCAATCGGATTCCAGCCAATGTCAGGGTAGCCTCTGGCTAACAACATCGGGCAGCTCTGCAGTCCACAGCCTGCCAAGTATGTCACCACCTGGACAAAAAGACAGCAAAGAAAGATAAATAAGCTTCAAATTACTGAGACAGTCACATCAATTAACTGTAAAAACAAATTTGTCTCTTGTTTTATGTGTAACAATTTCAACCTAACATTGAAAATCTACATACGTTTTAAACAGTATGACTAATATGACCCTGAGTTACTTCCAAGGGTCTCTCTCTCCCTTGTATGTAAAGTACTGTCAGCGCTCAATGGGAAATGGGTAAAAAGTGGGGAAAGGGAGCCCATGCTCAAATGACATGGCCTTTATTCTTGAATTCCTAATCAATTCTAAAGACAAAATCATAAAATCTAAAATGGCATAAAATGTGTAGAAAAATGTGTGTATAAAACCGCAATAGCAACTGTTATCATAAATTAAGCATAATTATTCATGCTTTTCTCCCTTTCATTTCTCCCCCTTATATTACTTGACAAATCAGTTAGTGTCACCTTTTCCAAGTCTGGCTCCTCTAATGCCAGGGCCAAACTGTTGTTGTCCATCACAGAGGACGCAGCCACATCCAGTGGAGTGGAACCCCTCATGGCTGGACAAGCTATGGAAAGAACAAGAGTTATGGTTTTTGTCATGTAAATTATTTATATTCCTCTTCAGGGTACATTTACCAGCAGAGGGCAGTCTGTATTCACTTCTCAAGCTTCAGAAGAGCTCCTAGTGCGGAGCTTACCTCTTTTCTGTAAATATTCTGTATAGGAAAACATGCACTATGTACTGAAACTCATTAACTGATAGCCTTTGGAAATTATACTACTAAGTAAGATCTGCATTTTCTTCACAAACAAAATAACATTTTCTTCCATACTGAAATCGTATACCATACTCCTAATTACACAGAAACGATGTATAAGCAATTTATAATACTTAACATTCACGGCACATCATGCACCAGCCATACGGAACAATATAGCAGGATTTTCTAGATGAACAGATGTGGCATTAATGCTTTATCTTTGTCCTCCAGAGTTATTGATTATTTGCCCCCCTGGTGTGCTGCTGCTGATTAGAGAAGGGGGAAAGTTTTATTAGGGAAGAGTTTATTCTTTGCTGAGCATTAAAGTGCTGAGATGTGGAGAGATGGAGTAAAGTGTCCTGCAGAGTCAGGCAGTCCGAGCAGCCTTAGCCATTCCTCTCAGTCACAACAGCACCTTGTGAGTCAGCTCAGCCTGACCCGCATTCTAAGAACCCTGACACTATGTGCGTGGGTGGGTGTGTGTGGGTGTGTGTGTAATTACCCAATCCCACACTACTGTTCTCCAGCAGATAGCTAAGGTGGTCAAACATAGCCTTCTGATTCTCACGGCTGATGCGGCAGAAATAGCAGAGGAAACGGCAGCAACTGGCCACCATTTTGGGGAAGGCAATCTCCTACGGAGAGATAAAGGCACTCATTTTACCTCTCCATTACTGACCTCTCTCTGTTTCCCCAAACCTCTCAGACTGATAGCACATTCTCTACTTCCACATTACCACAGAATGATGAGACAATATTACCCCTATATATACCCCAATATTATCTAGCAGGACGATTTTTCACATTTATGCTTCAAGCACAAAGAAATAAAATCAAAGGTATACCATTTCCTCCGATAACAAATGTAGTCAGTCAGCTAAGACACGTTCAGTGTCCAAAGTTTGCTTCTGTAGTCCTGGAGCGACAAGTCTGATGTAGTTAACAAGTAATGGAAGCTTAGAAGTCTTTAAATGGTCCATGGCACCCCTTTTTAGTGAAGGGGCACAATTTCGTCCTATTCGCCCAATTTCACTTACTTCCCAACTGAGGCCTATGATTTAGGTATACATTTCACAGTGATCATTTGTGGGGTATAAGCCCTCATTACTAATCAGCTGCTTTATACAATAATAGCTTGAGTGCAAAATGAAACAATCAAACTTCAGACATCCAGTTTAGCTGATTGGCAATATGTGACTAAGGGACAGTTATGTAAATTCAATTTATTTTACAAACCATTCATCAAAAGGAACAAGCTTAACCATGCGTGCTAGCAAGATGTTTTGTATTTTAGACAGATGCCATGGGGGAACTGTATCAAGTCTCAGCCTCTGTCTGGAATCCATGTTCCCCATGCAGAGGCCCCCTTAATGAGTCTGCCGAGGAGAAATGAGAAGTGGCAGTGTGATGCAGCACTCCAGTATCTCTACCCCCTCCCTCGAAAAAGCAACCTCATGTACGCTGCAGCCGCTAAATCTCAGACCTGTCATCCAGCACTCCCCAAAAAGGACGGAGCTGAGAGTCCACCCTCGGCCCTGCCAAACCCTCTTCAGTCATTAAGGGTATTAAGTTGTTAGGCCTGGGTAGCCGTGCTGTCTGCTGAAGCCTCTGACGTTAATGCTGATAGACTTTCCAGACAGACTGATTCTGTGCTTACAATTGAAATAACTTTTGTCAACAACAGATAGAATGAACCCACCAGTGTCCCGGCGGATTTAATTATGTACAAGCTGTGGAAGTGATGGGATCTTCTAGCATCATCACTAGTTGAGATGAATGACCATTTGAAGCAGACTTTGGTAGGACAAGTGTAGAAAAGCTGGTGTAACCCTAGTTACTGTGTCCAAGTAACTAGTCTAATTGGCTGCAGGTTATATGTTAAATAAATAATTTAACTCATATAGCTCATATGACACACACAGAACACACAGAATAAATTCATATGGTTTCTTATGACATGCATAACTCGGATAGGATAAAGTATTATATATGGCAATAAATAGTTAAAGAATAGACAGACATTTATTCATATTCTCATGAAAGCACTTTTCATTTTATAAAGAAGAGAAAAAAAGACGGATGTGCTTTTCCTGAATGTGCTAGAGACATTGGTGATATGGGTGATGTGGAGCTTATGAGCACGAGCTGAAGAACTGACCATTTTTTGCATTATTCTTTTTTCTGACGGACCGAGAACAAGACGGCTGCTTGCTGAAGTTTACAGCAGATTTAAACTTGAAAATGTATAATTTTATCTACTTTGTACTGTTTTTGTAAGAGCTAATTATATTGAATATATTTTGGCCCATTGTTTGAGTGAGTATGAAACTGAAACTCAGTTGGAAGCTGGACTGACATGAGCTGCGTTTATTATAGTGACCGTGTATGTGTGTATGAGACTTAAATCTTTGGTGAGTGAACATTTATATGATATTTTGGATGTGTATATATGACCATTTATATGACCTTTTGAATGTGTAAAATGTTTGGTACAGATGAGCAGGCTGTTTCATGTGTGGTATTAAACAAATGGAATGCTCATGCTAAAACGTTATGTAACTTATTCTTTTTACAACCACACACCTTTCATGTAGAGAGCCATGTACAATATGAACAAGAGATAAAGTTGATATTTAGGCATTTTATTTGTGTGATGTTGATGATACATGCGTATGTTAATACAAGGAAACTCTTTACTCTTATGCTCAATGCAAATTTTGATACCCCTTTCTATAGTAGTCTAAACTTTTGATGCACTGATCCAAAAGGTAAACACATAGCATCACAGGTACTTGGAATCTCTAGCAATTACTATTAATAGCGAGAGTTCAGGTGAGTACCAAAGAAGTCATTTAACGGCGTACATAGGCTGGGCGAGAAAAGGAATCCTCACCTTGAAAGATTTAAATATAGACAACGATTTTCCAACTTTTTTACAACAAAAAGAGAAATTCGACCTTCCTGCTTCACCCTTCTTTAGACACCTACAAATCAGAAATTATGTTCGTTCCGTTATGCCAAACTTTGAAACTCTGCCAGCTGATAATGAGTTGCACAAACTACTTACTTGCGCTCCCAACAACCCAAAGTTAGACACAAATTTGTGGATTTTTTCACAAGTCAATTAGACATTTCTACTAATCATCTGAAAAATGATCGGGAAAGGGAACTGGGGGTTCAGGTATCTGAAGACGACTGGGGAAAGTGTCTTAAAAATATATACACCTGCTCTATTAATGCTAGACACCAACTTATTCAATACAAGGTGTTACATAGATTGCATTACTCGAGGGTTAAATTTAATACTTTCTATCCCACTATTTCCTCTCTCTGCAATAAGTGTGAATCTGCAGAGGGTTCGCTTGGTCATCTTTATTGGGCATGCCTTAACATCTGTGAATTCTGGTCAGAAGTTTTTCAATTTCTTTCAAAGGTTTATGCTTGTGTTTATGAAGGTTTATGAAAACTCAGAGTTATTTCACTACAACTCGCAGTGAAATAACTCTGAGTTTTCACTAACCCTGCTTTCTGAAACACACCCCTGTTTGCGATCTTTTGGATGAACATATTGAACCGAGTCACTTGAAGTGATTCAGTTTAGTACGTTCACCTAAAACACACGCCCCGCCCTGACAACACTGACTGAGTGATTGACAGCTGTTATTAACCAATCTAAAATCTCAACGGCAGAACGGTCACCGTAT